>PYHW01009617.1:412382-423703 GCA_013186435.1 Turdus rufiventris
GCTTATAATCGTGAAATTACTGGTACATACATACACACGTCTGTTAGATACCTTTCCTCTGTGTTACAGGTACCTCTCCGCTCCCTGTACACTTTAAGGGGTAAGGGACATTAACAGTCAACCTCCTCTCCCTTATAATTCTAGTTAATCATAGCAGAGTGGGAAGCACAGGACAGAAGCTGAAACAAAGGAAAGCATGAGGCCTCAAAAAGGAATAGTTGGCCGTAGTGGGGGAAGACACACTACTTCAGTCTGTTCTGGGGGACCCAGCCACAAGACAAATCCTCTGTTTATGTGGAGCTGGTGGCCAGAGAACTTGCAGGTGTGCGTGAAGCTGAGGAACAAGACTGCACGCACTGGAATACTTGGGAACTAAAGCTTTTAACGGAGGGCAATAAATATGCAGGGAAAAGAGGAGGTGGAAGAAGAGATCTTGAGTCTGTAGACTGAAATTATGCATTCAGTCAAGCTGCCAAAGAAAAAACATAATTGGTGTTTTAATTCTGGGAAAGAGGGAGAGTTTTTCCAGGCTGGAGAAGCACTGTGAGGTGCTGCAGCTGATTAACAGTGCCACCAGTTGGCCTGCTGGAAGAGGGCCAATTTCAGAGACTGAGGAAAACAAGGTACATCCACTCACCATCTCTCACCTCTTCAAGTCCTCACAGTAGGACTCTGATCCTGCAGGCACTTTGCCAAATGCAGAGGGGAGCTGTTCCTGGGAACAGCTGCAAGAAAGGTCTTACCCACAGGTGCTGTGCAGGACTGACTGCCCTCAGCTGCAGTAGAGTCAAAGGAGGTTACAAATCCCATGGGGTCGTCTGCTACAGCCAAGAGTGAATGACAGAGTATCCAGCTCAGGAGGGCTTCAGCATGATGAGCCATGGCAGGCCTGGAATTATTAAATATCCTGATGGTGCCACAGGGGCAGTGTAAACGCAGCCAGTGAGATGTATGTTGGCAATGAGATATTTAGGGACATACTTTCCACCATTTATGGGGTGATTTCCTATTGGAAGATGAACTTTAAACTGAATTAAGTTTGGCACCTCACAGTCTCCCTGGTCACAGCACTTATTAGGAGAGCTACTATTGCCTAAAAATATGTTGGCTAAAAATAATGTCAACAGTACGAAAAACAGGAAAGTTCTCTTGCAGTAGAGCAAAGCCAACATCAAAACCTCTACCCTAAAAAGTGAATCAAAGGGTCATGGAACCTTTCACACAGTTTTTCAGACAGCAGTAAGGAGCCAGTTTAGCCCTACAGCTACAACAAAAAGGTGTGTAATGAAATAAGAGTTGTGGGAGAAGGAAAGGTATCATTTATAGTCAGTCTCGAATTTTGGCAGCCTTGCACACCTTTGCAAAGGATACTGGTCAGCATTTTGTTAGACTATAACCACACGATTAGGTAGCTAAATTTTATACTTGAACAAATATAAGTAAAATGAATTTCTGAGAAATCAGAAGAGTATAAACAGTTTATCCTGTGGGTTGTCATACAGCTGACAGCTTCCTTTCTGCTGAGTTATATGTGGACATGTAGACTGAATGCCAGGTGATTACTAAAAAGCTGACTGAATAAACGTATAGTGAGATAAGGTATGAAATTTGAGAGGGAGAGAGGGGGCAGGGAAATACTGCTAAACAAAACTGTATTCCAAGCCCCAACAATAACTTAATGTAAGGGATAACAATGGACCATCAGTTAAAAGTTTAATTTTCCATCTCCAAAAGAGATCTAGGATTGAGCCAAGATCCTTCCTCTTTGGAGTCTGAAGCCAGAGAGAGTCTAATTCCACTCCACAGCCACTGATAACATGCAAATGTTGGGGCGAGTCACAGCAGAGAGGTACAGGTGTGAACAATGGCTGTGCAACCCATGTTTCTGACGGAATGCAATGGCCTGCCTGAGTGATGGTCACTTTTTGTGCATGTTCTTGGTGAAACTACTGCATCTTCATGGCTTTGAGACTGTTGTTGAAGATGAATATGGCTGTGAAGCAGAGGAAGAACCTTTATTCCTAGAGAAGTAGTATCTAATAAAATGTCAAGGAAATGCTGTCAAGTGTCAACAAATACCAGAAAACATGTCCGCTAACAGATTTACCAAGAAAGAGAGCCAGAATGCTCTGAATACTTTTGTCTTCTTTCTGATTTTTGGTTTCACAGAATTGCTGAAGTGTCAGTATAGGAAATGCATGTCTTCCAATAGAAGTGTCAAAACAGAACTTCCTTTTAAACCTGTTTCCACTCCTGGAAGGTGAAAACCTTCCTAAGCCTGTCCTAACACACCAACTTTGATCATGTTCAGCCAAGGAAGCAGGCTATCACCTGTTTGGAACACTATAATGTTTTTTTATATGCTCACTTTTGCTGTTTTTTGAGTCACTTCTGTTCATCTGGAATTCCAGTCATGTCCCCCACAGATGTGGCATATACAGGTAAGTCTGTGTTGTCAACAGAAGACTAGCACCTGGTTCTGACAAATTCTGACAGGCAGGCTGAATCACAGTTACCTGTCTATCATCTAAAATGCTAAGTCTTCAGTGTGGAATGAGTACCTGGATGCTGACAGAAATGCTAGATGCTGACAGCAAAGTGAGAGAAACCAGGTTTTTCAGCTGGACTGGGGCATCTGTGCCTAGCCTTACTTCCTTGCTTTGCATTTACCAAGATATTTACAGGATGATTTCAGTACTAGATGGTGAACAGAATGAGACACACTACAACAGGATACATAAGAGTGGGCACACCCCGAGTTGCCAGGTGCTTTCGGATGAGCCGCTCAGTGCCGTACCAGTTGAAGCCTTTTGTTGCATACCCGATCTGTGGAAGATGCACTGTTGCTGAGATGGAGGGAACAGAGTGCACATTATTCAGCAGAAGATACACATACAGAAAGTAATCTAGAAAAAGACTTCAAGCTACCCAGCAAAGAACAGAAGAAATACTTTTGAGCAACCTACCTACTATGGAGATCTCACTTTACTTCAGAAAAAAACAGTAGAGATGTGGAAACTGGTCATCATCTTTAGGTGCAACCACACATATATGGATTTGCTGTTTTACTGCACAGACATTTACCATTCCTTTTCTTGGCTGCTAAATAAATCTTCTTCAGGCCCTTTTCCAAAGCTGACAGTTTAATGCCAGACAAGTTGTTGGACCAATCCCGATGCTGAGCTACAATCAAGGCCAGCTAAGGACAAACAAAAGAAATTGAAATAGACTCTACATACAGTACTAAGAGACACAGTGACAATGCTGAAAAACTGCATTACTAATTTTTAACTTTAATAAATGAAGAAAACTCATTATCTCTAATATTTAACTGCAACGTAGCCATGTTCAGTAATCAGTGCCATTACTGTGAAAAAGACATAAGGTTCATTTCACACAGCTTCAAGAACATATGGATAGAGCAAAACAGGAAAAAGCATTCTTACCAAATCTTGTCCTTTTTTCCTGGATATTTTATCAATGGGGAATAGCAGGGTTCCTCCTAACTCCAGGTCTGTCCAGAAAAAAGAACACGACAACAATAAAAAATCAGTCCTGAAGAGTAAACAAGCTGTCAATGAAGGAGTGACTTCACTATTCCATTCTGTATTATTCTCTGAGACTCTATCTCCTCATTATGGTTTCAGCAGTCAGATCACGTGCCCAGGGAAACAAGACAAACATTTTCCCCCCTGAGCCACACAGTCACACATGACATCCCAATTAAAGACAACAAATGGAAAGAGAGACACTGAAATGAGAAGAAAGCAACTCCTAGGAAATTAGAAAGATCAACAGGTCCATCTTATAGCAAGATGTCCATTCCTAACCAGCTGCAGGTATCTCAAAACTGTTAATACATGCTCAGGAAAAGATCAGTGCTTGGAGGGAAGCAAAGACTCAGCTGAATGGTGCCTGAGGTGGCTTTCATCCTTCTTGAATGCACTTTGACAGAAGATGCAGTGCTCTGTCTTATTTAGTGAAAAACATTCTGTGAATAATGTACAAATTTGGAGATTTTTCCCTTTTTTTAATGACTTGCAGGATGGATCGTAATGATCAGCCCCTACACAGAGTTCTCACATTCCAAACAAGCCAAGTCAAAGCACCCACCAAAGTACTACTTTCGGAGCTAGGGATGCACCTATCCAGAGAAAGAGAAAAACACATGAGTATTGACGTATCCAGGCACTTCACTCTTGCAGTGTCAGTGTGATTTTACCTCTTTCAAGTATCTTGGCCTCAGTTCTTGTTTTATTCTCTTACCTTTCATCTTTTCTGCCATCTCATATATTTTCCTTGGCTGATCAGAACGAGCCTCTAGAGCAGTGAATAAACCACCCCTTCCCCAGCGGCCAGAGTCATCTAGAATTAAATAACAAGTTAGATTCCTTTTAGAAGTGAGGTTGAGACCACCCCTGCAGGAAAGGTACCTGCTCTGTACATAGGCAATGAATGATTGTCAAAACCAGATATGGGAACTACAAACTTAAGTCAACCACTATTCAAGGGACTATCTTAAAGAATACACCTCAGCCCTGGAGAAAAACTTGTCACAGTTCCCTGAAAAATTCTGCAGAAAAATTCCTAACTGTCCACTGAGAATGCTGAAACAAGCACTAACCACAGCACTGAGAATATAAACCTGACAGTATCCTCACATACATACAGGTGGTACACACTACAGAGCTTGCATGTAGTATGTCTCCAGACTGGAGGCTTGGGCTTCCCATACCAGGTGTTTGATATCTGCAGTCTTTCACTTCTACTTGGCATTTGTATTTCAAATAGGAGCTTCCGTGCAGAGTGTAACGTAAGCCAAAGCAGAAAATGATGTTCTGCTGTAGCCCTGAACAGAGAGCAGCTCTAACACTACTTCAGGAGGAACTTTGTAGTGCAACTTTCTCTCCCTCAGCTTTAATGTCTTAAAAGAGGGCCTTAAATTAGGAGACTAGTCTAGAGCCTCTGTACTGCCAGTGTTGAGAGACAGCCACCAAGAAACTCTGACCATAGTCTCTGGAAATGTCTGTCTTCTCTCTGCTGACCAGAAAAAGAAGATGGATTTCAGTATCTCAGTTTGATCCCTACAGCTTCCACAGGATAAACACAAGGCCCTGCTCTCAGGACCTGTCATCATTTAGCCACAAATATAAAATTTCAAGCACCTTTGAAGAGGTTTACCCATAAATCCAGAATGGGCATCCAAAGACCCTTGCACACCTTGCTAGTACTTATGTGCGTTATACATGCTGGAGTAGAGGCTGTATTGCCTCTGCACCACTTCAGATTAAGTCAGACTCAAATCTAAATTATTTCAGAATTAAAAACTATTGAACCATTAGGGACAAATCAGCTCCCTTGTTCACCCCACCCAACAGTTCTCCTGTTATTCACAAGTCCCACCTAGGCAATGGACAATGATGGCATCTTCCTCTTCTGCTTGGGGGTGGGTTACATCTCCCATGACGTACTTGATATAGTTCTAGTTTCCATCTTTGTAATCTAAATCCACATTCTGCCCCTGAAACTCTTCCTCAGAGCCACTTTCCTTTGAAGGAAGGCAAGTAGATGTGTAATGATTGGCCTCCCACCAGGCCATCCTGAAACCAAGAGAAGAGGATGTTCAATGAAAATCAAAGGTGGGGGCATACAGCTTGGTTTAAATCATTGCAGTGAAACACAGGAGATGTAGATCTGCATTCCCTCTGCTCCCTCCCCATTTTTGGCCAGAACAACAGTTACCAAAGTTCTTATTTATAATATTAGAAGCCACATGTCAATGTGATAAGCCAATTGCAGGCATAGAAAAAGTGAGCACATAACAAAGGGCAAGAAGCTACTTGGGAGTGGTGAAAAGGCAGAACATCTGGGAAATAATACATAATACATAGTTTTGTGACCTGAGTTTGTAGAAGTACCCTGTACAGCATATCTTAGATCTGTTAGCAGAATTGCTGAATTGTCAAGCCCTGATTCCAGAGACAGCTTTAGTACACTGGCATCCAAATCTTTTAACATGCCTTCTCCAAGCTGTAGGTAACGAGAGAAAACTGCCAAGTTTCATTTTCCACAAGCAAATGAAAGAGCATCATGCTCCTTGTCACATCTGCCTTACGTTTGCTTTGTTCCGGAGAGCTCTCCCTTCCTTACTGGTCTTTTCAATCAATGCTTTCTGAAGATTCAAAAGCTGATCGAATGCTTTTTTGTCTTCTCTGCTGGGTTCTTTTGAATAATCTTTGCCTTCATACACGTACATGTGATCTTTAAAAAATAATTTAAAAGTGTGAAAAGGAACTGAAACCTACTAACACCTAAAATGTACAGTGAGAAAAAAGAAATCTGGCTTTTCTGCGACATCCTCAGCAAAGAAAGATCTTCACTCTCACAATTTTTGGCATGACCAGAGTCAGTATCATGTAGAAACAAGAGAATCAAGATTTGCTTCATCTGACAAAAGCTTTTAATTTAAGATAATTTAAGATATTTAGACTGGCAAGGAAGTTTTCTTCCTATTTCAGTTAATTATTTTAAATTGTGGTTCTATCGCTGTTCTCTTTGGTCATTCTGCCTCTGTCAGTGGAGAATTCATTCAGCTCTGCTATGTACTTACAGGCAGCTCTTAAAAAGGGACAGCAAATTTTTGCTTCTGACTTCCCAAATGAAGTGAAAGCACAGAACTCTGGCAGCCCAGGGTTGCTGCTTACCATGCAAGTTATTTTCCCTATACCTATTACACAGTGTGGTACCACTGCCCACCTTTTAAGTCACCACCAGAAAACACACCACTCTTTGCTAACTCTCAGCAAATAATGACAGTAATTTCACAACTATAAGGCGCACCCTTTTGACTAAAAGTTTGATCAAAACCCAGAAGTGCGCCTTATAATCCAGTGCACCTTATATATGGACAAAGTTCAGAAATTTGCCAACCCAGAAGTGCGAGCTGCGAGCTGAGCTGTGAGGGGCGGTGCCACAGCAACGCCAGGCCGCAAGGGGAAGTCGCGCCATGGGAGCCCTGAGCTGCAATCCGCGCCAGCTGGTGCCGGGGGTGGGTGGGACTACCGGGGCCCAGGGCAGGGGGAGGGCACCTGGGGCTGCGTTTAAAGGTTACGCCAATCTGTGAAAAACGTTTGCAAATTGAGCACCTACCAGTAAACCTCACAATCGCGCGATTCCATTACTAATTCGTTATTTTGTTGCACGCTGATCCTTGCTGCAAACAAAAGTGCGCCTTATAGTCTGGTGCACCTTATATATGGACAAAGTTCAGAAATTTGCTGACACCTGGAAGTGCGCCTTATAATCAGTGCCCTTTATAATTGTGAAATTACTGTATTCATTGCTGGCAACTGCTGCTGGATGGACAATAACTGTCCTGCAGAGACATATTTCAGCTTCAGTCAAAAATCTATATTTAAGTGCTACTGTGTACCCAGATAAAAATTCAGCCCTTCTCTGGGAAAGAAGGTACTGGAAGAGGGAAATATCCTTAGAATTTATTTTCATGAAGTAAGGGGCTATGAAAAACTAACCACAATTGCGTGACATTTGGGCTGGAAAGCAGAGTTTTGAAGACAGAGTAGGTTTGTTTTAGTTCTATAGAAATCATAACTCTGCATTTCTTATCTCACCTTTTGGATTTTCATAGCCAATAATCTTTTATTTGGAGATTAAAAATATAACACCTGCTACACAGCATTTCCTTAAGATACTACTACATCTCCAGAACTTAAGATCTATATTAATGGTTCTCTGTGGGAAAAGCAGTAGCTACAATATGACTATTTCCCCATTTCTCAGCAATTTCCATCTGAGGTATTAAAATATGAAAAGGAATTCAACTCTCAACCACCAAAAATGGGCAAGTATTGTTAACATTATCTTACAAACAGGCAAATAAGGACACAACAAAAATACCAATAAAGATTCAGAAGTAAAGTCTGTGGACAGGCCACAAACAAAATCCAAGTAACTTAATTACAGTAATTTCATGATTATAAGCTGCACCATTTTGACTAAAATTTTGCTCCCAAACCGGAAGTGCAGCTTACACTCAAGAGCGCCTAACATATGAAATTTTGGAAATTTCCCAACACGCAAGTCCGAACCCACAGCAACCCCGAGCCGAGCTGGAGCCTGCCCAGCCCCTGGGCAGCAGGGCAGCGGCCGGGCAGCGGCAGCGCTGCCTGGCCCCGGGGAGCACGGTGGCGCTCCGCGGCCCCAGGAATCATGGCAGCACTGCCCAGCCCCGGGAATTGTGGCGGTGCCCTCCGGCCCCAAGAATTGCAGCAGCACTCCATGGCCCTGGGAATCATGGCGGCGCCGCCTGGCCCCGGGAATCGCAACGGTGGCAGCGGCCGGGCACGCCGTACCCCCGCTTCCCAGCAGCAGCGGCCAGGCACACCACTCTCCCTCTTCTCAGTGGCAGCAGCTGGGCACACTGTTCTCCTTCTTCCTGGCGACAGTGGCTGGGCACACTGCTCTCCCTCTTCCTGGCGGCACCAGCCGGGCACACCGCTCTCCCTCTTCCCGGCAGCAGTGGATCCTTGCTGCAAACGAAAGCGCGGCTAATAATCCAGTGCGGCTTATATATGGACAAAGACTTAGATGTTGTTGTTACCCGGAGCTGCGGCTTATAATCAGGTGTGGCTTGTAACTGTGAAATTACTGTACAATTTTGCTTTTCTTGTTCTTGCCTGAAAAAAATGCCACCCCTACCTGGGAAGCCTTCTCTACCAGCACTCAAGTGATACCCATATTTAGATTCTTAACTTACTCTCTGTATCCTCTTCATCATTCTCTTCCTTTTGTGGCAGCACAGTGTCCATTATCCACTGCCCTCCTTTTGTCTCTCCAAGGATGTTTTGCAGTTCCACATCCTGTATAGTACTTCCCTCAGAAAACAGTAATTTATCCAGGCCAAATTTCAAGATTTCACTCAGCTTTAACAAAGAGAAAGGGAAGTTTAGTATTATTATCCTCTAATTCCATGTCAATCCCAGTGTCTCGAGCTTCTCAGACTTAAATGCAAAGAATTTATGAGTGGAGGAAACTAAGCTTTAAGGCTGCCTGTCAAAATACAGTAATTTCACAATTACAAGTTGCACTGATTATAAGCCGCATCTCCGGGTGTTGGCAACATTTCGTTCTTTGTCCATACATAAGCCGCACCTGATTATAAGCCGCTCTGTCATTCGCAGTGAGGACCCACATGCAACAAAGTTGCCAATTAGTAACAGAATCATGGGATGGCAGGGTTTACTGGCTCGGCTCGGGCTGTGTGGGCTTGGCCCGCCTGGGGCTGCCGACGGGGCCAGATGGCCTAGCTCGGCACCACCGCTCGGCGGGGCTGCTCGGGGCCAGCCACTGCTGCCGCCGGGCTCATTCACCCCGGCCCGGTGCTGCCCCGCAGCAGCGGGCGGGTACAGAGCCCCTCCACCCGCTCCCGCAGCACCGGTGGGAGGTGGGCATGGAGGCCCCCCCCTCCCCCCCAGGCCGCGGGGCCGGCAGGAGGGAGCCTCTGCCTCCCCCCTCCCGCGCTGCCAGCACGGAGCCCGCCTCCACCCGCCATGCAACAGAGTAACCAATTTGTAACAATCGCGCAATCCTGTGTTTTACTGGCAGGTGCTCGGCTCAGCACCCTGGCTGGCACTTCCGGGGTTAGAAATTTCAGAACTTTTTTCATATATTAGCCACTCCTGAGCATAAGCCGCATTTCCGGGGTAGGAGCAAAATTTTAGTCAAAATGGTGCGACTTATAACCATGAAATTACTGTACTTATTGTTTAACATGCCCCATTCTCCCAACACCTGACGGGACAAGCCCCAACAACATACCTTTCTCAATCATAACTCATCCAGACTTGAACAGTTGTTTTTCTTCTAGGCTAAATGACAAAATAGCACTGTACTGACTGCATTCAAGCAGCTTTTTTCATAGCTAGAAAGGCCGGGCTTGCTTTTGTCCTCAACCCCTTTAAAACAAAAGCCTAAATACCGGGGGGGACATAAAAAAATCAGGGGGACATAAAAAATCATGGAATTTCCTATGGGCTCAGTTCCATTTCTCCCATAGAAACTATAATTACTGAGATACATACAAATAGGGCAGGGAGGGCAGGGAGAGGGGGAAAGGATACATTAAATCCTAGTACACTAGGATACACTCTCCTAGGTTTAGCTGCACACAGGGGATATATTTCCTTAAATGTCACTTTGCTTGATGTTTTGAAGCCAAGTTCTCAACGCAAATCTCAGCTTTCAGATCACAACTATAAATCATGCCCTGACTCCTGAGACATGTATTTGACAAGAGACCAGAAGAAGGTTGACCGAGTTTCAGACTAACAACCAAAAGCTGACTAGGTTATCACCTGACTTCTTATCAGCACTGTTTGTGAGAGAAAAGCATCAGAGACAGATCACTTCTAGAAACAATGAGTCAGCTTCCACTTATTATAATTGCACTAATTATAGTTAAAAGACAGGTCAGACAAGGAAAGATGCTGTCTTCCCCCCTTCTCCAAGACAACATACCCTTCTTCCATAATGAACACACTTCAAAAATTGCAACGACTGTCTTCAAACATCAGATGTCTGGACCTGGGATGTCGTTTTGGTTCCTACATACAAAAGCTGTTATGTCAACGCACAACTGTTTTCAGAGGTTCAAATCCAATGTAAACAGAAACTTTCTGGGACATTTCTAAGGTGGTTACTGGAGTCAAATTAAGGATATACTCTGGTTTACCTGTAACTCTGCTGTTCCCTGAGGCTTGGATGCTCCCAGAGCAAACTGCCCCCCTTCTACAATGGCATTGGTCAGCCGGAGCTTCGAGGTAGCTCTTCAGTAGATTATTTCATCAACTGTACCTCTCCCAATCAAACGGATAATTTTTACAGGCCTTGAAAAGTTTAAAAAAATTCTTACTACTTACTTTGTTTTGAGGTGCACTAAGGTATTTACTCTCCCCTCACCCACTCCTTTGGTAGGTAAAGAAGGCAAGAACAAAATGAGAAAAAAAAAAAATCAGCAGAAATGTGATGCTGATACAACTCTGCTTGACACGGAAAAATGCTCACTGAAGAAGTGCAGGCAAACCTCCACCATCCATCCCCTACTCCAAATTTACAAAGTTCCCACCCTGGATACATGACATGGACAAGACTGTATGAGGCTGCAGCTGGAAAATGAAGCCACAAAATCCCCTCTGCTCCCCTTTGGTCTTCAACCTATCCTTGTACTTTAACCTTCCTTTGCCTATGGAAGGGGAAAGTACAGTAATTTCACGACTATAAGGCGCACCCTTTTGACTAAAACT
>PYHW01009617.1:431650-463387 GCA_013186435.1 Turdus rufiventris
AGTAACGGAATCCTGCAATCGTGGAGTTTACTGGCAGGTGCTCAATTTGCAAACATTTTTCACAGATTGGCGTAGCCTTTAAACACAGTCCCAAGCACCCTCCCCGTGCGCGGGGCCCGGCACTCCCACCTGCCCCCGGCGCCGGCTGGTGAGGCGGGGCTTGGGGTGGTGGCAGCTTGGAGCGGCCGTGGCACGGAGTGGGCGAGTGGGCGCTGCTCGCAGCGGCTCGGAGCAGCCGGGGCTCGCGGCTGCTCAGAGCGGCTGGGGGTCACGGTGGCTCAGAGTGGCCAGGGCTCGCAGCTTCTGCGGCAGCCTGCACCCCCCTGGCGCTCCAGGAGCCCCATGCCATGTTGGGAGCCCTGCGCCCCCCCAGGCTTTTACCCCGCGCTGCCGGTGCCCCGATGCCGGTGGGCTTGCCCCAGCCCAGTGCTGCCCCGATGCCACCGTCAGGCAGGCTCTGCTCGGCTCGGGACTGTTGCAGGCTCGCAGTTCTGGGTTGGCAAATTTCGCAACTTTGTCCATTATATATGGCACACCAGAATATAAGGCGCACTTCTGGGTTGGGGGAAAGTTTTAGTCAAAACGGTGCAACTTGTAGTCGTGAAATTACTGTGGTTTGCATGTACAACAGTAATTAGTTTTGGTTTTAAATAGATTTTATAGACTTCAATATGCTCAGTTACCTAGATCTTTTGTCAAAATGGCCTTGTAGTACTCCTTCTGCAGAGCTGACATTCCATGGTACAGAACCAATTCCAACTTCTTTGGCAGCTCTACAGCCACCTCAGATTTGACTCTCCGAAGCAGAAATGGCTGCAGAAGACTGTGCAATTCTTTAGCTATGCAGAGGCAGGGAGAAATTAAAACAAACAAACAAGCAAACAAAACAAAACAAAAAACCAACCAAACACAAAAAACCCCAAACCCAAAAAACCTACCACCAACAAAAACAACAAAAACACATATGCAAAAAAACCCAACAAACAAACAAATAAAAACAACTAACTGACCAAACAAAATAACAAAAAAACCCAAAAAACAAAAAAACCCCCACAAAAACCTCAGAGGAGAATACTGTGTTAAAGGTAAGGAATTCATACAATACATTCAGAGGTACACTTTCAAAATGTAAAAGGCATCTCACATCTATTAGTGAAATCATATAAGCCACATTTTACAAACAGAGAAACCAAAATATAGCTGCAACACTTAGGAGCTACATTAAGATAGCTCTTGCCTTTAAAAGTAATCATAAGCTTTTGTGGCTTTGTTCTAAAGCTTGTCACCTTTAAAAGAAAACAAATAAAGTGGACACAACATGGTTGTTTCCTAGTCAAGATAAAAACTGGCTCTGACTGAAGTGCAATGTTTCTTGTTACTGACCTGACTCACTCTCCTTTTCAATAATTTGGTAATACTCAGCAAACTCTTTCACTTGTTCCCTAGGAACACTTGTTCCCAGGCTCAATAAGGCTGAGTAAGGAGTATAGTTCTTGGAGGCTGTTCTGGACTGGATTGCCTGTGAGTAGCAGGATGAAGCCTATTGAGAACTGAAAAAAAACAGCAATAAAACAAAACTATTAGGAAAAAGTATCTGTAATGAAAAGTTATTTAAAACATCATTCTTAAGCTTAACTTAAAAGATGTGAGGCAGTACAGAACTTCTCACAGAATGCTGCAGATTTGCCAAAACCATCCAAACATGAGGTGTGGTGTGACAGTCAGACAGCTGTCAACTGACTAGGCTGACACCAGTGCAAAGAATTCAGTGTTAGCAAAATATGAACAAGGTGCAAAACTGACTCCATTAAAATGTTCAGGTCCACAGAGTCTACAGTCTAATACTGCATACTAGATGTTTACCTAAGGAGGGATAACTGGAAAATGCAGTTGGAACAGGACAGTGAAATGAAACTGTTTCAGACTAAGTTCCCTTTCTGTTTGCTGGGTAACTGACGAACAGCAACATTATCTGGTCCATGCTGCTTACAGTAATCCCCATAAAGAGACTTGGGAAATACATTTACCTTCAGAAAGATACAAATTTCTCTCAAGTTTGGTAATAGAAAATAGGTTAGGAAGAGAGATGAGGTGAATAACGTCTTTTATTTTGTGATTATAACCAAAGCCCCTGAATTATAGACATCATGGACAATACGTTCAGAATATGTAAGACTTTCAGGAATTCAATAAAAGCCCCCTACTTTCCAAGGTGTATTGTAGTACATTGTGGCTGATGCCAGCACACACCAAACACCAGTGTTTCACTGCCATGCCAAGAAGTGCAGCCTTCACTCAGGCATTTGTGCTGCTCTGGCAGGGTGCTTTGGAAGCTGGAGCAATACTCCTAGTTTCTGTAAACAAGGGTGGCTCCATTAAATGGGACAGTGGAAGTCAGTAGTTCAAGAATTGAGGCCTCATGAGCTAGGCAAGGATTCCTTCAACCTGCCAGTGCTGGACATGGCCTCTTTTCCTTAGGTCAGCCAGACTTCTACTTCAGCACTAGCACAGCTGTGGTTCAGAACCGTATCTGGCTGTTTTACTTTGTCAATTCTTTCAAATTGCTCCAACATGGAAAGCCTAAACATGACACAGAATGAGAAAGAAGCTCTAAATACTGCACACTGCCATGCAAAGCAAACAAGGCCTTTATCTCTCTGCCACTAAATATGAGAATCTGTTCACCAGCTCTGATGGAAACAGGTGATGATTCGGAGCTTAATGCTCTGGGAACAGAGAATCTGAAAAGGCAAAAGTCTTAAGACACTAGAAGATAGATGAGTTACTTTACCTCAGAAAGTGTCTTATAAAGCAGAGAATTTTGATTTTTCAGTCTGTGAGCTTCATCTACAACCAAGGCAGCCCAGTTAAAGCTGAATAAGCAAAAAACAGCATCTTCAGTAAAGGGCTGACAATTCATTCCTTTTAAGTACAAAAAGACCAAATTGGTGGCTCTGCTTGGCTCAACTTGAGGTGGGGTCCCACCCCATGACCAACAAGCAAACACCAAAAGTGGAGTGAAATTCACAGGTACTATTTTTGAAGAGTCAACACACATTTTCAACTATAATCCGGGTGAGTTTTTTCTGAAATCAAGACTAACAAAATTCACTTTAATTTCTTGCTTCTCTCTCCACCTCTGTTACTACCAGTAAAATTACATAAACACAGTTCATTGAACATTCAAGGAGGTCTCTGATTTGGAAAAAGAGACATGAAACTAGGCCCTAGCATTTGTGCAAAAACCCAGCAACTATCATGAGGCAGTTACAGAAGAGTGATCCCAAGGCTTTTGCAAATCACCCAAGACAGGAGCTTCAACTTATTCTGTATTCATACAGCTCTGTGCAGAGTGAGTGTCCTCAAGCAGGCTGCAGAATCACTGCTGATCCAGTAGATCTACTAAGCTTAACTGAAACTCCACATCTTCTCAACCCCAAGTGTTTGTGCCTCCTTATCATTAGGGTTTCAACTTCTACATCAGAGTAATTTCCAGGGGCAGGGAAGCATGAACCTCTATCTTTTCTCACCCACACACTTCTCTTCCCAGTAGAATACAATATCTGAAATCACAGTGGCCTACATTCTTCCCAAAAAAGCCTTTTTGTTTGCCTTGATTTCCCTCTCTGCTATATCACAGAGGTTCTCCATTGCCAGAATAATCAAATGTCATTACTCTTATTCTACAAGCTCAAGAGCTGAATTGTAGAAGGACTCTGTGGAGCACTGCAGAAGTTCGTGTGCACAGTAGTCTGATCCCTTGTCTATTCCATTAGAGCATGGTTCTTGCTCAACTTATTTGTCCTGTAACACTGCTTGTAAGGAGTAATGGTGGGGAGACATCTGGTAACTCTGACCCACCATTAAAAAATGCTCCAAATGCTCCCACACATGACAAGGTACAAATGATTAGCAACCACTTTTTTTAAAAGGAAGACTAAAGGGCAAAACCCTAAATTTGAGTGACATCGCTTTGAGGTTATTTGTTAGCTTTAGAAGTAGGAAATTACTCTGAAGCTGACATTTCTGTGATACTAGGGCTGGCTACTTGCTCTCCCTGGGCGTTACATACCTGGGATACATTTTAAAATACAATACTAAACAGCAGAACAAGACATGAAACTTTAAGGACGATACAGTCATGGCAACCTTTCATTAGACCTGGTTTCTACCACGATGTGCAGCACAGTCTGCTACTTCCAGAAATGGCCAAGGACACGTGCTTTGCTGAAAGACATTGTACGTTTGACTAGTCTTGACAGGCACAAAATTGTGCCAATGGAGGCCACTGGATTTCTACTTCTACAAAGACATTGAGCCATTCACTATGTATAGCTGCCCTCAGCAATTGTCACAACACCATTACAAGGCAGTGGCACTACCACTAAGAAAAAAAATTTCTCCCCATTTCAAGTGCAGACTCCTGTGGAATTCTGAATGACCATGACAGTACCTCCTACAGGCTGAATTTCAGCTGAATAATCAGTCTTTGTAGAAAGCTTAATGCTTCATAAGTCCTCCACAGTTCTGGCTGGAGGCATAAACTTCAGGACATGGTATTAGCACATTATCGTTGTTATAATGCAGGTCAGTTTCAGTGAATTTTGTAACTAATACCTTTATAACCTGAAGCTCTTGAGGATGTCCTCTGCTAGACTGATACTTAATGTACTGCTCTAAGTCATTATGTGTCATATTGCTTTGAGTTGGCTTGAAAACTATCATTGGGGGAAGTTCACATATATTTTAGCTGACATTAAAGACTGAAAGTTGGAAAAGGAAAAGTTCTAAACACAAGCCAAGAACATCCTTGTCTCTTGTGAAACAACACAGAATCTTGCACATATGAATATCCACCTAAGAAATTGCTGACAGACATGTAGAACTAAAATCTGAAGAAATTAAAACCAGACTCACGACTTTAGAAACGCTGCATCTTTCGGCAAATCTGCAACGAAAGAAAATGAACTGTGATTTATGATTTAAGTAAATACATTAGTTAAGAAACAGAGCATTTTTCTGTCTGCTTGCAAACTATGGTGAAATGGAGCAGAGTGGAATGAAGGCACTTAGTACCTGAGGATAAAAACATAACAGCTACATGACAGCTTCAGCATGTCATGGTTTATTGCCATACACCCTTCTCACTCGCTCTCCACCCAGGAAGAGATAGGGAGAGAATTGAAAAGGTAAAACTGAGAAAACTTGTGGGCTGACAAGGCATGAACTGGGTGGTACAGAGGAATCAAAAAGGCAGGGAAAACTCGAGCCCCCTTTTCAAATGACAAAGACATCACCTACCTCATATGTTGTCAGGAATGCATAGAAGTGAGAGTCCTCTTTCAGATTCTCCTGCAGTTTGGGTCACTCTTCCTTGCTGCCTACATACATTATGAAAGAGAGACCTGGACCAAACCTGTTGTTAAGAGAAAGTGAGCCAAGCTAAGTATTTCATGTGTTTATGACCCTGGACCCCATTATTAAACACAACTACTGCACAGATAATTAGAATTCCTATCCAAACACCCTATACTCCTGTGAGATGTGTATGGATCTCAGCTTTTGAATCTCACTCCTTCATCATTTTCACCTCAGGTTGGCACTTCAGCAGCTGGCTCTGGTTTGGACAAGTCCTAAATAAACTGGCATTTTTCTAGGTGTAAGAGTCAAAGGCAGATGATCGAAAACCAGTCTTATGACCTATCTGCTATTCTGAACTGAAAAAAGTTCCTAAGTAGGTGAATGAATACAGTTGGCTAGATGAGGCCCAGATAAGGCCAAAGAATTGACCTGAATCATACTAAAATAAAGACTAAAAAAATGTCTTCCGCAAAGAGGCCCAAGTCAGGGCCTCAAAAATATATTCTTTCAGTCAAAAAGCAGATAAAACCAGTCCCAGCTGTTGGGACCATAAAAATTTTCCTTATTAAATCCCACTACTTTTATTCACCTAACATTCCTTTTGGAAAGGTGCACTGCTGATCTACGAAGAAATGCACTTTATCCCAACTATTCCAACCCTAAGTCTATCCAAATCAGGTCAGCTCACTTCCAAATGTAACCTGGATGACTTCAGATGCTGAGAGACAGCATCAGCTGATGGCCACACAGATTTCTGTTCTAACCTTTAACTTCCAGCCCTTCTTCTTAAAAGGAATCTGTGGGCTACAGACCACAAAGGTACGTATTTCAGGCACAGGAGATACCATCAGCACAGTCACCCCAGTAAGGATGGGCTGCCTGCACAGGTTTGATGTATTTTGTGTGCATATGCAAGCATGCTCCCCAACTTGGGTCTTACCTTTCATTATAAAGATTCCTGGCTCTCTTCAGTAGATTTTCCCAAGAGAGGCTGAGCAGGGAGGGTTACAAATCAATTAAAAGCAAAGAGCCAGTGGAGGCATTTGGACTGAAAGTCAGCCAATAATATAGGATGGATGGATTCATGTATACCACAGCGTTGTAAAGACTATGCAATGACTGCATACTCTGCATTGATTTGTTGGTTTAGCAGCAGCTTCCCTTTTTACTTTTTATCCCTTTGAAAGGATAAAAAGAAAGTTTTGGAGTGAGCATATTTGAAATCCATCTTTGCAATCTTGCAACTTGCAAATTTTGCAATTGAAAGTCTGAGCAATAATACAGTAAACTAGGCAACTGTTGAAACTTACCTCTCTAGTTCTTCCTTCCAGTTGCTCAGAACTGACAGAGGACAAAGAATCAGAAATCTCTCTTTGTTGGATATTTTTTTTTGTCAAATAAAGAAGTAAAGAAATGGTCTAAAAGGCAAGGAAAGTATTTTTTTAAAACAAGGGAAGGGTTCAACCTGATAGACTGATCCCACATAAGCTGTCTCCTTGTTGAGCTTTGCATCTAATTTCCATAGGTTCATTATCACAAGTCAGAGTTAATAGAATATCAAGTGGGATACAGACTGTTGTGGGTGAGTTGTTGATGAATTGGTTGTTGTTTGTGTATGTTTACCCAGCTAAATGTAATTGTTGTTAAAATTTACCATATGCTGCTAATGTTTTGGTCCCCAAATGTCTCACTATAAGCCCTTTCCCTTCCGTCGGGTAATGCCTCTGCTGCTCGCCTAAAATGGCACTTGTGAGGAGGGTGATGTTATCGAGCCGTACACCAATGAAAGGAGTGCAAAGAACACTGGGACACTATTTGGTGCTAAAAACCCCTTAAAACAACGAGCCCAGAATAACATCTGGAACTGAAAATAGCGTTCCCAGGTTGAGAAAACAGCACAGAACATGAATTTATCATCTCGAGCTGCTTTGTTCCATCGCTATGACCTGAAGAGCACCCTACCAACATGACCTCCCACTTGACTACGAGCCAGAACAGTCTTCCTACGGACCCCGTGAGGACGGAAGGCCCAGCTCTGCCCTAGGACAAAGCTGCACTCCTCCTTCGTGTCGTCCAAAGGGAACAGCAGTGGTGTGTGCAGCCCTTTGGGCTCCCCACCCAAAGCTGACCTCTAACAAAGGCCTTACAAAGAAGCAGGTCTCCTGGCCCATTTATAACAGAGACAAAAAGCCTTAGATTCTAAAACATGACCTCAATATATGAAGTCCCTTTCCAAAGGCCTTTTTTGCACAGTCACAAACCAGGTCTACTGTGCATTACTTTCTAAAACTATTTGTAATTTAAGATCTATTGAATAAAATCAGCTGATCAAAAGCACAGTCATTTTCCAACAAAACTTAAACCCACTGAAAAACTTTTTAAAAAATCCAACAAACCTCTGAAAAAAATTAGACCTATAAATTTTAATCCATGTGTTGACAAACACAAAAATCCCCTTGTTGCAGGTGCATCAAAAGGACATTATTTTCCCTATACTGACTGTGAATTATGCCTTCAATTCTGCACACTATGGATTATGCATTAAGGTGTTTGGATCAAATGGCCACTCATCTTTTTACAAAACTCTGAAACCTATTTAGAGTTACTCAGGACATAACTCAGGACTTGTTTTAAGTGGTTAAGAACTGAAAGAGACAATGAGCTCTCACTTGAGTATGGAATTCTGAAGGGGTGGGAGGTAATCATTAGGGTGATTTTTCTTTTTCATTCTGCAGAAATTCTGGGGTAAAAACCCAAAAATTTAAGCAAAGATCATTTTCCAGAAGAAGACATACCTGACAAGTCTTCCCAAGGCCCATCTCATCACCCAGGATACAGCCATGCTGGACTTCAGAGCATTGCACCAGCCAGTTTATACCTTCTAATTGATAGGGACGAAGTTTAATGCCTGGGAATAAAAACGATTTGTTACACTTACAGTCACCCAATGCACTTCTATACACACCTACACTAGAAATGGGTCCTGCCCAGAAAAATTCTTGCCAAACATGTGTCTTACAGGAAAAGCACAGCAGTCTTCAGCAGAAGCTAGTTTACCTTTCTGGACAGCAAAGACCCCAGTGTTATAGAAATTCCATTAAATTAAAGCATATTCAGAAACTTACACACACAAAAATGCCCTGAGTCATTACAATAGACAGTACAAGGAACATGATCTAATAATTAGGTTGGTACTTCGCATTCCTTTAGACAGCTTGATTTTCAGCTTGAGTAATTTTTTAAAATATGTAAGTACTAGAGCCAGGGACATGTTTTAGGCTACCAGAAATGTTTGTCACAATCTATTATTGCATAATAATAATTTCTCAGCAAGATGCTTTCCAGCATTTCTGTGCTTAAAGCTAAGCCAGACCTCCACTATAGGCCACTGTGACTGCTACCTCCATTACAATCCTTATTATGGAGCACAATATGTCAAAATGAATACAAAACAAGTCACATACTAGTGGGCAAAACTTTTCCTTGCACTTGGACTCAAATGCTATGTATTGTGCTACTGTTGCACTCTCCTCCCGGGGAAAATGTGCACACTGAGTGCAAGAAGTAGCTCATCAGCCCACAGGACCCAAAACAGCCGAGGGACTGAGGTGAGGATTTCCAGCAGCTAAGGAAAGTGCGCGGGCAGGATGGATTGCCCCGGTGTTCCCCTTTATTATAACCCTCCAGGCAGTGGAAAGCACTTTAATTCATACTCAGCATCAGACCAGTTAGAGGCTGCTGAACAGGCCAACCCTTGTTCATGCTGTCCTGAAGCACAGAGCTGCCTGAGGCTGTGCTGAGGCACTAGGGGGGTTAAAGCTGAGCTCAGCCCTGGCCCAAACATCCACCTAACCACAAAGCCAAGGATAGGGACTGCAGCATCTGGGAAAGGCTTGCACGGAATGGAGAGCATGGTAGCAATGCCCTCTCTGCAGCAGCTGCAGGGGCTTACTTTGACAGGAACCACTTTATTTGCATTTAATTTATTTTTCTGTTAGTACAGAGCCTAGACAACTACAGCTGAGAGAACTCGGGTTGTCCAGGCTGGAAAAGAGAAGGCTTTAGGGTGACCTAACTGAGGCCTTTCAGTACCTGAAGGGAATTTACAGGAAAGATGGGGCAAGACTATTCACAGGAGCCTGCAGTGACAGGACAAGAGGGAATGTGTTTAAATTGAAAGAGAGTATATTTAGATTAGATATTAGGAAAAAATTATTTACTGTGAGGCTAGTGAGCCACTGGAACAGGTTGCCCAGGGAAGTTGTGGACGTCCCGTCCCTGGAGTTGTGGATGTCCCGTTCAAGGCGAAGTCAGGTGCGGCTTTGGGCAACCTGGTCTAGAGAGAGGCGTCCCTGCCCATGGCAGGGGGGTTGGAACTGGATTATCTTCAAGGTAACCTTCCAACCTAAGCCATGCTATGAGCTGGGCAGCACTATGCAGCGCGGGGCCCCTTCCCCGCCTCCCGCCATCTCTGACAGCATCCGCACCCCTAAGGCTCCCTCCCGACCCTTCTCCCGGGCTCCTCGCTGACCTGTCAGCCCCCACCGCTGCACGTCTGCTTCCTGCACACCCCGACCTCCGGCCCGCGCGCCGCCGGCGCGGCGGAGGGCCTGGAAGAAGCGGGACATAGCGAGATGTCAGTCTTCCGCAACGCCGCTCCGTTCCCGTCGCCTGCGGCCGGCTGCGGGCGGGACCAGCCACAGCACCGCCCCGGCAGCGGGAGGGTTCACTGGGAGCGGAGCACCGCGATGGCGGCGTTGCTGCTGCTGCTCCTGTCGCTGCTGCCCGCGGCCGCCGCCGTCTACCTGTGCTGCGTGCGGCGGCACACAGGCAGCGCGGCGGCCGTGCTGCACCGCAGGAGGCCGCGCCAGGCCGGGCCGCCGGACTCTCCCCGGGACACTGTGAGTGCCGGGCTGGGCGGGGGGCGGCCGGAGTGGGGCAGCGGGTCCGGCGCTCACCTCACTTCTTGCCTTCTCTCCGCAGTGGGCTCCGAGGCTGTGCGGCGCCGGGCTGCGCCTCTTCGTCCATGTGGCCAACACGGTGAGTGCGGGCAGGCAAACGGGGCAGTGAAACCCGAGGTTGCTCGAGGGAAACAGGGCTGTTATAAATGAGAAACAGAAGTCTCAATATTCAGCAAAATTTAGATTGCTTTATTTTGTATAGACAGAGCAAAGCAGCGCTGGGGAAACGTGAGAGGCCACTGCCTACTCCAACGCTCCGTCGAACCTTGGTTTGCAGCTTCTTCTTGTAGCATGGCTTCTCGTTGTAATTAATAATTTTTGTTTCTTTGCCGTCATAATTTTGCCAGGCAAGCAGTGGTAGCCGAAATAAACGTTCGTGGGAAGTCTCTGTGAGTCAGTCTCATAGATAACCATCTGGTCTTGGTAGATAAAATCGGCAGAAATCGGAAAGTTCTGATCTTCGTAGGTAGGCAGATAAAACAAAGGCAGGAAGTCTGATGTTGCAAAATCTATCGGACTATTGGAATGTCTGATTTTGCAAACTGGTAGTAGATGCAGATTGTTTAGAAACATAATATTCGTAGCAGGGGGATTTAAAACAGAATGATTTAAATTTTTTTTCTCTGTTAAGTGTCTATGCTTCACTTTAGACCTTAGTATTCTGGTTTATACAAACCCCAATATTTTTATGATTAACACGAATCTTTTATCAATTATCACAGGGCGGAGGGTCGGGAGGGAGTGGGGCTCTGCGGGGAGGTTGGGGTCTCTGCGTGCACTCGGTTCCCCCGGGACCCCCCAGGTGTGACGCTGCAGGCCCTGAGAGCGCTGGCCTCTGGCTAAGGGTGTCCTGTGTGTCTTCGGGTGTGGAGATCCCAAAGCTGACATCAAACTCGAAATACAGCTGCTAACCGCTTTCCTTGGAAGAACTTGAGTCACTCAACCCTCTGAGGGGGGCTCCCGCAGGGTGCTGATGGCAGCTGTGTCGCCGGTGCTCCTCTCGGGTGGGCTCTGGCGTGTTTGGGAGCCTGCGGGCTGATCCCACTGTGGCTGTGGGACCGCTCCGGTGTCAGCGTGCGGAAGGGACAAAAGCCTGCATCCCCTGGGCACTGCCCATCTCGCACCAACTTCTGCTGCGCGCAGCTGAGTTTGCTGTTGCTTGGCCTTTTCCTTTTGAGCGAGGTAGGCATAAAAGTTTCTTTTCAGCTGTGTCACCTGTTACAAAGCTTGGTGTCTGGCTGGGCCTGGAGTGAAACAGCTTGATGGGCTGTGTTTATTTGTGAGAATACCTTAGGAGTGGCTTTCTGACAAGATGTTAACAACCAGGGTACTTTGTTATCTTTTGCTTTGTGGCTGCTTCTGGTGCATAGTGAAGGGCTTCTTTCCTTTCCCGACATCTCCCTTGGAAGGGGGGCTGTGAGGTTCTCAGTCTCCTATGGGATTGTACTGTGATAGATTAAGAGCCATGTGTTTTCAAAAAGGTGCTGTAATTCTTATGCAATGTGTGAGGTAACATGCCACTTTGTGGGACTAGCAGTGTGAGCCTTGTCTCGTACTGTATTTGTACATCTCACGTGTTTCTGAAGTCCATTGTTGAGATATTAAGACAGTCCAGAACAAGGCTGGTGTCTTTGGGACTGCTGATGCTGCTAAACTGGGAGCCAGGGTATTGAAAGAGTATTTTCAGCTATCTGCTACCACAGAGCTAAGTTTTTTCACACTTTTCCAAGCTGACTCATTTTACTGTGGGAACTGGTTGAGAGATGGGAAAGGTCCTAATAGTAAATAAAATAATAAGCTCCTACCTTTTCGTATAATCTTTGGAACATGAAAAAAATAACATATGGGAGCTGTATAGATGCTTCCTAACAGTGTTGCAGCTGCAGATGCAGACTTTGTGTGTGAGTCAGGGAAAGACAAAGACATAAGAATCAGAAGAATACTCTTTTTATAATTATATAAATATGAGAGGTGAGGGAAAGCATTTCAGGCCTTTTTTGTGGTGTAAAATACAAGTGTTTGTGCTATTTTTTTACTGCATAGCATTGCTTGCTCTCTAGGGTCCTCCGAGCCTGCAGCAGTTATGAGCATATTCAGCATTCCTTGCCTAGTGAAAGAAGGTGTTCAGGTCAAAGTTGCTGCAAACCAACATTTTTGCTTGTTTCTTTCCTAGGCTTTTGGACAAATCTGCTTACTGCCATTCTTAATGAGGTAAGTGTGGGGAGTTTTCTCCCACTCCTAGTTTCTTTCATTTTTTTTTTAGGTTTAAGGTACTTGCATTGCACACTGCTTGTAGGCTATCTGAAATTGTATTTTTTAAAGAGAAAAGCTGCATAATTTGTTTGGAGAGTGAGTAAAATTATTTCATAGATGTTTGCTAGATTTTTTTTTTAACTACTGTCATTTGAGTGGGCCTCTATGACAAGAAATTAACCTTTTTCACACTCATGCAGGTGCATAGAAATTGTATTTGCCAGCTTTTCTTTTTGCCCTTTGTTTACCTTTGCATTTACTCTTTTGTTAATGGACAGTCTTTTTCAAAGCTGGTGGATGTGCAAATATGCTGTGCTTATCACTGATAAGGTTAAAAGAATAGCAGTAGTGGGGAAGTGAGGCCAGACATAAAATTCAGAGGTTTTGGTAAGTTCTTTTTAATCATGTTCTCTATTTTAGGTCAGCCTTTCTTCTTTCTCTTACATGTGTTTTTGTTCAGAAACTGATTTCAAGTATACATTGCAGTAGAGACACTTGGGTAAGAGATTCAGGAACCTCGTCATGCTTTTTTCATATAGTTTGCTCACCATTTGAAGGGTCATCTGTGCAGATCTCAGGACACTGAGAACTGTGTCACCCCTGAATTTGACTTGGGATGTGGGTTTTTTGAGAAAATCAAACCCAAGCAAGTGTCACTGCTGTTATACCACAGATCATTCCTGGGTTTTGATTTCCTGGCTTTATGTGGTCCAAGCTATGGATTTATGCTGCAAATACCTGTTGTATTTGATTGCTTGCAAACTGTATTGAAGCAGGTCATTGAAAAGTCTGAAGAGGTGCTTGTTTTAATAGGATTAGTGGTTGAATGTATGGCTTACACTACATTCTCCTTTTATTTTCCTCTCCATTCCCATCTTCTTTGATCTGTGTATGGGAGGTCTAATTAAAATGGTCAAAAACTTCCACCATTTGTTTCCCAGCTCAGGTTTACAGCAGCTGGCTTTATGTCAAGAGATAGGAAGCTTTGTTTTGAACAGATTTGATGCTGGCTTTAGGAAATATGCAAGAGTGATTAGCTTGTAACTGTTGCAACTCCCTGCAGTGAAAGATGACTGCTAAGACAAAATGTTCTTGGATAAGGTTCCTTCTGAACAGTCTGAAAAAATTAGTCCTAGTCGAGGTTGAAAACTCCAGCAGTGACTTTCTCTTATTCAGAATGAACAACTTCTCACTTATGCGTTCCCTTGATATTCATGAAGATCCCACGTTTATCCCGGAGGTTGCTGCAGAGGTTACAGAAGACAAGTCTGAGGCTAAAAGCCCTTCAGATGTTATCAAGCAGCTGACAGATGCAAGGTCAGTATGTGATGTGTAAGAGAGAAGAGGAGGAACACACGTGCTGGCACTGTTACGTTAGTGGGAAGTTGTCATTGTCAGCAATTTAGATTGAATTCTTGTTTCCATGCCCAGCCAATTCACAAAACAAGTAGTGCTGTCAGTCATCTTGCCTTTTCTAACTTGTAAATCACCAATAATTACAAGCAATGTGAAAGGGAAAAGCTTAAGGGAGTCTGCCTATTGGGGAGAGACCAAATTCTGCCCTTACCAGGGCTCTGGTTGCACTGTTAGAGCAGGTACACTTAGTGTTTGGCTAGTCAGTAAATAGATTCCTCATGATTTTACAGGAGTGCTGTTTCTAGCCTGCAGGGAATCTCAAAGAGTACACCAGGTTTACTTAGAGGAGAGAAGGAACACAGGTTTTAAAGAAAATGATGCACAAGAAATTAGCTTTGTTAGTGATGAGAAATGGTCTACTGCTTATGTGCTAGAGCCATTGACTTGGTGCTGAGGCAGTTTGCTTATGTGAATCCTTGTGTGTGCTGCTTGGTGCCTTTTCCCACTCCTGCACTATGCAGCCAGATGTGCTGCTGGCTATCTCTGGATTGAACTTTTGACAGAGTAGGTTCAGAAGTATATTCCAGCTAGGCTATAATGTTGCAGTGGTGAATAGCAAATGTAAATCTGGACTACATTTTGAACAGTTTAATGACTGCTGTCTTTCAGTAAGAATATAAAGAAACTAGAACATACTGGCAAAACCTGATCCCTTATTTCTGTGGCATACGTAGCGTACCTGTTGCTTGGTTTGTGTGCAAGGAGTCTGACAGAGTGTGAGCTGCAATGCAGGGGCTGGCAATCCGCATGGTTTGCTGTGAGTGATGCCCAAATCTGCATTGGACAATGATGCTGAAGTCTACAGGCCTAAACAAACCTGGCTTTGGTGGTCACAGTTGCCTCTTTCTTTTGCAGGTCTGATTCTGCTAGGAACGAGTTTAGCTTCAGAGAGATCAAAGACTATCTAGAATGCTACCGGTAGGTGAAATGGTGATGTGGAAACAACCTGTCCCACATGTTCCTCTGCTGTGCGCTGCCACTGTTCCACAGGCTCTCAGGCATCTGTTAGCATTGTCCTTGAGGTGCCATTGTTTATCATCACTTCATGCTGCTCTTTCCCTTTAGTAGAATAACAAAGAAAAGTTATCTGGGAGAGCTGGCACAACTTTACAAGCCCTACAAGGATATTTAAATGCCATTTTCTCTGGCTTACTGTCAGTCTTGTCTGAGAGAGGTTTCTACATAGTGTGTTTGCTCAAACATGAGTGAGAAGTAGATGAAGGGTGATCTGGATTATGCAAGTTGTGAATACTGTGGGTCTCTGATGAATCCCCTGGTTCCCCAGCTCCTCGTGCTTCTCTGAGCACAACACCTGCTTTCACCTAGTAAATGTGTCTTGCTTGGAAAGACCTGAAAACAACCCTCTGACTCTGGGGTTCCATGAGCTATTGGCTACCTGGTAGTCCTAGTTGCCTCTGGGACACGTGCCAGATGTGGAGCCCTTGGATAACTATTCTTGCGTCCTAGAACTTTTTCCTCAAAGGCCACCTCTGCCTTCAGGCTGTGGCATTGGAGCAAAGGGCTGACATTGCAGTCTAGTGTTACAGGTGCATCTTGGCCACAAGTTTTTTGTGTCAGCCAGACATGGTACATTTGGAATGTAACACAGCCTTTGCCAGGAGGGAGGGAAGGTTTATTCAAGGTAGGTTATGACAATACTGCTGGAAGCCTCTTCTCTGTAACAGGAGGCCTGCATAAAGGGGTTTGAGCTCTTGATCTTAGCTCATTATACTGGGAGTTCTATAGCTTCCAAGCTTTCAGGAGCTTGTGGACTCTCAGTGTTGCTTTCAGCTGTTTGTCCCTGTTTATCTGTCTGGTGGTTCAGAAATACTAAGTAACTCTCCTAGCTTTTCCTCCTCTAAGGAGCATTCTGTATAGGCAAATTCTCCCCTGAAGGAAAAGAATCTCCTGTCTTGATGGTGTCAGCAGTGTTCAGATCATCACCACACAGAGCAGCTGCGATCTTGCTGCATAGGAGACAAACGCTGCGAGTGGATGTGGTGAGGGGAGGCCTTGTAACAAACTCCTAACTTCTGTCCTGTAGGAGTGGGAAACTGACACCATCCCAGGTAGCCAAGAACATCATTGCCATGTTGGAGGACTGTGACAAATCCACGCCACCACTCAGAGCCATAGTGCAATGGGACCAGGAACAAATAATGCTGGTAGGAAAGGGGCATCTGCCACCTCAAGGGCAGTAGCATCCATTAGAAGGGCCAGTATGCACAGAAAAATAAGTACATTTTTCCTTCCTCTGTGTTTAGAGGAAGTTTGTTTACAAACAAGTTTGCTTTCCTTCCTGCAAAGAGGGGTAGCATTAAAGCAATCTGTTTTCTGCTGGATGATTGTTTATAATGGGGCTTCTGTGCTTATGTGGCATCCATTAGTGTAGATGGTTCCAAGTTTCCCACCAGCATATGGTGAATGAAGGAAACTTTGATAGACTGGAAAAGAAAGCCATTTTTTATATCCATTCCAATACTGGTGATGATGACCTTCAGCTCAGCTAAATATATATAACATATGCTTTATGCTTTTTCTCTGTGCAGATGGCTGAGGCCTCCACTATTCGTTACAGGAATAAGTGTACCCTGTCTTGTCTGGATGGCATCCCAGTGTGCCTGAAAGAAGAGTTCAAAGTAGTGAGTTTCCTTGTCTAGCTGCCAGTTCCTGCTGCAGGTGGTTAACCTGGGCAACACACTGTGACAAGGTTTTAAGACCAACTTGTCAGCAGCAGCCTAAGAATATGTTTGTCATGAGAGGTTGTATGTGAGTTTGTAGTGAGTAGAATTAACACATTTTGCAAGGTGAAGACGGATCTTGCATACAGTAGATGTGTTCCACATCTTGATCTCTTTAATCCATGCAGAATAGAGGGTGGGTGTGGGAAACAGTCTCTTATGATGAAATGAGAATGTATTAAAGCATATGTACGGTGGGTGTAACTGTCTGTATTTCTCAGGCCCTGACTCTGCTCCACTGGCAAAGCATCCCTCTCTCCTTACCTTAAAATACACATGCCAGAGATACACAAGTTACTTTGAAAATCCCTACTGACAAAGATTTTTACCTGAGGTCTAACAACAGCTAACAGTAAATGCTTCTGGCAGACCTATCAGGCAGTTGTAGGCTCTGCAGAGACCTACCCCTCCCAGGTGGGAGTCCTGTTTATGTACACATTCTTCTGTTGCTGCCTCAAAGCAAAAAGTACTTAGCGTACCCTGAAAATAAGTCGTCTGTTATTTTGGCATTCTACTAGTTTTGATGCCAGGCTTCACAGCATGCAGATCTGAAATATTGTAGTTCTGTCCATAAAAAGAAGGAACACAGAGCTGTCTGCTGTGGGGCCAAGGTGATTTTCAGCATCTGGGCATAGCAATTGCATTGCTGAAGGGAGGCAGGCTTTGACCACCTACATGTTTCTGCTCTTCTGTGTCATGGTTTGAAAAGGACTTCTCTGCACAGGAGCAGGACCAAATATTGAAGGGTTAAGTGTCTCTCCTGACAGAGGCCAACACAGGACAAGTTGGAGTGGTGCTCCCTAGCCATTGCTTACCTCGATGAATCCTAATGTCTGGGATCTGTTGTGATGTTGAAGTGTGCATGTACTCCTTTGCCAGGGTTTTAGAATGAATAATTATATGTTTTCTTCCTAAGGTACCTTACTATCACCGTGTGGGAACAGTTTATCTTGGGACACAGCCAGAAACAGAAGATGCTACTGTGGCCAAGAAGCTGCGAGAGGCTGGGGCTGTCATTATTGGGGTCTCAAACATGCATGAACTAGGGACTGGAACAACTGGATGCAACCCTAATAGGTAAAAATCCCTTTCCTCTCTCTTCTCCCAGTCTAGAAATACCTATGATTGTCCAGAACTCACAGGGAAGATAAGGGTAAGCATGATAGAACCCTGGGGGTATGAAAACCTAGTACTGTAGCTTTGAGGGTTAGAGTAGCTGTGGAAGCCTGAAGGCTCCTGAAACCAAAGGAAGGAGAGGCTCCAAGTGTCTGCCAGGCCTTACAGGCCTGGAGGTGTGAATGTTTGTAGGATGAGTGGTAGACAAAAGCTGTGACAGAAAACAAATAAATAATCATGTAATGCTCAGCCTCAGTGATGGCGGAAGGTCTAGAACATTGAGAAAAAGGTACAGTCACCTCAGGAGAACATAGTGTCTTTACTTCCTAACTAAAACAGGTTCAGTGAATTTGCTTTACTATGGTGAATTTTCCAGCTGTAGCCAAGCTGAGAACTCCGTTCCAGAGCAGTGGTGCTCATGGCCTTTACAAGCCTTGTGTAGAGCCACAGTTGGTGCATGTGCAGCTGGGTGGAACTAGGGCTCTTCCTTGGCTGCAACCGTGTGCCAGCATTTCCAGCATTTCCTCACTGTGGGAGGGCGGCTGGATACCCAGTGGCTTGGCAGGGCTCTGCTGGCTGGGGCTGTGGTCAGGCTGGAGATGTGGTCAGGCTGGGGAGCTGCTCCTTGGGAATAAAGGGCAGAGCTGACTTGCTTGTCTCTAAGGATTGCTGGCTACCAATTTCTCCACCTTTTGGAATTGCATCATGCACTGTAGCAGGGAGTAATGGCATGGTGCCATTGCCAACAAGAGCTGAAGCAGCTTTTCTCTTGCTGTGGGCCTCTTTTGCGTGGGCAGCTTATGCTCACAGGAGATTGGACTCTGAGGCAGAAGTCTTTTTTGCATCCTGTTTTCTAGGGACATGGCACTTTCTGAGATTAAATAGCATCTCCTTACCAAGAGATCAGAATCCCTGTGCTGTGTTTCTGGATCTTTTCTTATCCTGTAGTGCACATAGTCCTCCTAAGAAAAGGTTAAACAGTCTTTGTCTGCTTCAGGTACCACAAGATCCCTAGGAATCCCTACAATCCTAACCACTTCACAGGTGGGAGCTCCAGTGGGTCAGCAGCAGCTGTAGCAGCAGGTAGGTGGTCGTAAATGGAGTTGGTGGGAGGAAGATCCTGAGCCAGAGTACCTCAGGCATTTAGTTTTTATGGGGGGTTTGGGTTTAGTAGCTGAAGGGAACCTCTAGCTAAACAGAGAGCTCTGTGTGTTGTCTTGGATACAACTGCTGGTGGAATGGACAGGGCAACATGATGCGTCTCTGATCGCAGGCCAATGTGTGGGTTTTTTGTAGGTCTCTGCCCTGTGGCTATTGGCACAGATGGAGGAGGCTCTGTGAGGATTCCTGCTTCGTTCTGTGGTGTGGTGGGGCTAAAAGGTAGAGCCCTTTAATCATGGAGGGGTGTGTGTTTGTCTTGTTTGCTGTTCCAGATAGAATGCCGCAAACACTTATTCCTGTGAAGTAAAATTTGATCAGAGAAACCCTGAAATATAACACCTGAGAGTCATGAGGGTTAGACTGGCACCATGGAAGTATTCTCTGCTTTCTGTTGAACAGATGTTCAAAAAAACTAAGTAACTTACATCAATACTTACATCAATACTAAACAAAATATGCCTGCTGCTTTTCCTTTCTACCCTTTCCTTTCTACCCTTTCCTTTCTACCCTTTCCTTTCTACCCTTTCCTTTCTACCTTTCATCCAAGAACAGATACTCAGCCACTACTCTCTTTCCATCCTTCACATGCGGTCAACTCGACTAATCTTGATTCATCTGAGGATGGTCATGATGATGACAAAATCTAACTGGTCAGAAAGGTGATGTGAGTACTTGCAGAAGACAGCTGATGTTAGGCATGAAGTCTCACCAGTGAAGTGGGTGAGATCTCCCATGGGGTGCTGTCTCCTGCTGTTGATAATCCTGCTCCTGCCTCTCCATCCTCCACACCACAAATACTGCTTCTGCATATTTAAATACAAATATTCCAAAATATCCCTGCACATATTTCCCCTCAACTAAATAATTCCTATGGGGGGAAACTAATTTCACTGTTCTTATGAGACAGATGAGACAGATCGGGGTCAGCAGAACTGGGTACTGAAGGATGAGAGACTGGGCTCTGAAACAGCAGACATAAAAGTGACTGACAGGGGTTTGTTTTCATCCTGGGTGTACCAGAGACATCTAGGTGGCTCTTCCTAGTGACTGCTGATACTCACCTAAGTCCCATTTACTGTTCTCCAGGTACATTTGGGCGCATCAGTTGTCATGGCAGCTTGCCACTCTCCTACTCCACAGTCAGTGTAGGTAAGAGGACTTCTGCTCTACTTCGGGGACCTTGCTGTGTGCTGCTCTCACAGGGGAGGCAATCCCTGCTTATAAAAGACCTAGGGAGGAAGGTACTATTTACCTCTTGTTACTTTTTTATAACTGGTCTCTTTTACAGGCCCTATCTGTGCATCCGTGGCAGATGCAGCCATTGTTTACAGTATCCTTGCTGAGCCAGATCTGCTCTACCCATATGGTAGGTGAGCCCTCTCCCTCCCTGAAACCAGATGCTCTCCCTTCCTAGAGGCATCCTAGAATAAAAGGAGGAACTCTTCTTTGTTCCCTGCAGGACTAAAACAGCCCAAAGCAACCCTATCTGATATGTGTGCTCCTGATCTGAAAGGCTTAAAACTGGGAGTGGACTGGACATTTTTTAAGGTGCCTGGTTTATCTCTATCTTTCTGCTCCTTTGCAAAATAAGATTTTAAAGGAGCCCAGTACATTCATTGTTCTCTTGCCTGTCATCTTCAGAGCTTCTCATATTTAATCCTATAGTTGGAAGATAATACAGCCTGTGTGAAAACATCAACATGGAGATTTTTTTTTTCCTAAGGCAGCCTTTTGAGTAAGAGTCTGTTGGAGGCATGAGGAAAGATAATGACTACTGCTGATTCTGTGGGAAGCAATGCTTCTGAACTGATAACAAAAGGCAGTTAGTTTAAAATCAAATGAGGAAAAAGAGTATATCTACTTGGTGACAGTGCTGTAGCTGCTGAGTGTTATTTCATTATTCAACGGAATGTAGAAATGTAGAAATTGGGCTTGCAAGATAGTACTGCTTGAAAATTGTAATGCAGCCCCAGAAATGTGATCAGGATTTCTTCCTAGAGGTACAAAAATGACTCTTTCTGGCTCTGGCACAGTGCAGATGAGGAATATTCTCTGCTCTGGAAAAGGTGACCTTTCCTTTTGATTAGGGGTATGACCTGCAAGCTGTTGTCTTGCAGCATGTGACCTAAGTTCTGTAGGACTGTGTTTCACTGCAGTTAGGGACAGAAACAAGGAAAGCACCATGAGGACTGAAGTCCTGGTGAGTGTGCTCATCACCAAGAGGAGGAGAGCAGTTACTAAAGTTCTTTCCTCTTATTCTTTAGGCATGTGATGCTGAAGTCCTGTCTGTCTGTGAGAAAGGTAAAGAGGGAAAGTCTGTAAGTCTCTTACTGTTCTTGATGTTATGGTGGCACTTGGTACTCCTTTTATTTATGCGTTTAAATACTCTTGCCTGAAGTCCTTAAAGGCAGTTGCTTGAAGGGATCTGGCTGCATAAACAGCAGTAACTTTGTATTAGGGAAACCCCCCTTGACTGCTAAGGGTTAAAAAGCTCAGCAGTTGTAGGCTTGTCAGATTACAACAGAAGAATGCAGTCCAGTGTACTCAGCCTCTGTGTGTATAAAGACAGATCTGTGCTTGGTAATACTTTGCAAGCTTTAATGTAAAAGACTTTTAAGGGAAGGCCTTGTTTAACAACATAATGCTTAGTAGTAATACAGTGCTAGGTCTTTGTGATATATCTACTTGTCTGGTATTTCCTTGAAATCAGCCAAGTGGTGCCTTTAGGGTGCTTTTGTCAGAGTTTAGACTAAGCAAAATTGATCCTGCTGAGTACTTGGGGGCAGGAGAGAAAGCCTCTACAATGCCTGGTATGGTAGTTGCATTGGAGCGGAGATAGTTCACAGTATTCATGCTTTGCCTGGATCTTCTTCACCCTCCTGATTTCTAGAGACACTTAAACATTTATAGAGTTATCTTAGGAAAGATGGACCATAGGCAAGCTTGGGTGTTTAGAAGTTGGGGTCACAGAAAGAAGAGGATTATTTTCAGACTGCAGAAGATTCACTTTTCCCAGTCTTGGTATTCAGCCTTGTTAAAGTGCATCAAGATTCAGTGGCCCTGTACTATTTACCTGGTCTCTTTAGTATTCCCTGGTTCCTTTACCATTATGGTTCCAAAGAGGTTTTGAATGGGAACTTCTTGATGCTAAATAATCACTTCATGCTGATAGAACACTGTGAAGTGCTCAGGGAAACATTGTCAGTCCTTTTACTCTTTGGCTTAACTGAGAGGCTAGAGGGGTGAAATGAATTTGCCTGAAATACAGCAGGTAAGTTAGAGACCTGTCTGCAAGCCCCTGCCCTGTTGGAATACTGAGATGTAGTTAGGTTGAAAGCATTCCTCTAGGGAAGCAGCTGCAGCCATGCATACCATGCAGTGCAATGAAGGTGCATGCCCTGCAATGGCGTATAGGGTCTCTCACTCTGCAGGGGTTGGGGATTTGCAGCCTTCTGTGAAGTCTGGTGAATTCAGGGATGCTGTCTGTGCTTTACCTGTCCCGTACACAGCGGTGAAGCACCTGCAGAGTTTGGGAGCCAGTGTGGTTGAAGTCTCTCTTCCAGAGGTGGAGGAAGCGCGAGTGGCACATGTGATCTGCATTCTCAGTGAGATGAGGGACTTCCTGCAACCTGACTTCAATAAGCATTTCCATGAAATGGTAAGTAGCATCAGCTTGGAGCAGTGTCAGTAGTTGTTCTGGCTGATACAGAACAAATGTCGCATCAGTGAGAAACCTGAGGTCCTCCTGCTGCTTTTGTGACAAACTACCTATTGGATGACTACTAGTACAGAAGAGCAGTCCTGAAAGAGAGCTCCTGGGCTGCCACAGTTCAGTTTCCTGCAAGCAGAGCCTTGATAAGTTTTTTTATTTCAGAATTTGGAAACTCGTGCTAGCCTGGCCTTGGCTTCCCAGTTCACAGCTCTGGATTATATTAAGGTAAGAAATATACTGGGGTGAAGGCACTTAGTGAAACTGTAAAGGTGGGATAGGGGCTTCTCTTAGTCTCCCCATACCCATGGGAAGATGTCACCCAGCTGTCCTCTGCTATGAGAGCATGCTGGGTGGTAGGTCACCACAGAGGATGTGCCACCTGTCCTGCACCCTGATTCCGAATTGTGGGAATGGTGTCTTCTTTTCCAAAGGCAGAGATGCTGATGGGAAGAGTCTGCCAACATCAAACATGAATTTTGTGAGCCAAGAGGATACATCAGACAGTATTCTCTCTGCTTGCAGGCAAATCGACAGAGAACTCGGAGTATGAGATTTTTGCAAGAGATCTTCAGCACTGTGAAGTGTATCCTTACACCAGGTATTGGCACTCTTGGCTAAAGAGCCAGTCCTCAACAGCTCTGTGGTGCCTTTTAAGAACAGTTAAAAGGCACTTTCCTGCCTCAGTTTTAAGAGTATGACCTTTGTGCACTTTGCCTTGCACCCTTAGAAGATAATGCAGCCTGATTAGAAAGACTGCTGTATATTTCTAGACTTGCTGGTTGTATCCATGGCACAGCATCAGATTGCCCAGAGAGCCTGTGGAATCTTCATTCCTGGGAATATTCAAAAGCTATTTGGGCATGGTCATGGGCACCCTGCACTAGCTGACCATTCCTGAGCCAAAGGTTAGACAAGATGACTTCCTGAAGTCCTTTTCAAGTTCAGTCATTTTGTGATTTCTCCACAGCTGTTCCTTGCACTGCCCCAAGAATTTATGAATCTGACCTTTTGACTGGAAGCAGTGATATGTCCTTCACAGTCCGGTCCATGAGGTAAGGAAAGTGCTACTTGCACTGCAGAAACAAAAGTTTGGGAACAGCTGGAAAAGAACTTCAGACTGTAAGGCTGGAGAGATTAATCATAGCTGCCTCTACCAAAAAGGATGAATTTGCTGCTGTCCCCAGGAATACTGATGACAGCTTTTTCCCCCTAGGTTCATGCAGCTTGGTAACTTCACTGGGATTCCAGGCATTGTGGTGCCCATTGGATATTCTACTGGTGGACTTCCAATTAGCCTCCAGGTGAGTATTTGCTCTTTGTGAATGCTGGGGCACAAAATTCCCAGCTGGCTTTGTCCTGAAGCATCACAACCAGGTCACTGCTGTTCCACACAGCTCACTTGAGGAGCTATCAGGTAGTGGAAATAAAAGCTTTAATTTGGGGGTGATTTGCCTCACTCCTAAATGGCAGAGGTCTCTCTGGGTATCTTTGAGAAAGATTTCTCTATCTCCCTGTCTACTGGGATCAATACTCAGTATTGGTCACTACCCTTTCCTCTCTTATTTCTCATTTCTGTAACTTCTTTAAATCCTTTCCCCTTGAAACAAATCTCATGTAAAGGAAAGATTTGTCTTGCAACTGAAAGTCACATAGCTGCCTTTATCTCAAGTACAGTGATGCCATGCTTACTGGGGTAAAAGGAGAAAACATCTTTTGAGGATGTCGAGGGGAAGAAAATTGTTCCCAAGGCTTTCAAGAGTATCTGTATGTGCTACTTTTTTTCATTCATCCTTCTCCTTCTGCCTCTCATCTTCTCCCAGGTCATGGCAAAATGGTGGGATGAAGCTGTTCTTCTGAGGATTGGCCTAAAGCTGGAGCAGTTCCGTGACCAGACCAAAAAACCAGCCATTTATTATGACATCCTCGCATGATGGAGCAACCAAGATTGGGAACAAGCCTGTTTTTTTCCTAGTCTGACCTGACCCAAGTATTAGAGTGAACTTGTTTTTAGTGATCATCAGAGTAAGGTTTATTAGCAGGCCCATCTGAAGAATGGGGACAAAGCACTGATCTAATCAGGCATTGAGGCTGAGCAGACGTAATTTCTGCTCCCTGCCTGGTGGATGGTCCAGTTTATTCTAGGGAGACTAACTGTGCTAGCTAGTTGGGTTTTTGCCAACAGGGAAAGCTGCAACTATCTTCCACAATTTCTTCCCATGTAGGGGTCCTGTGTATGGGTGGAAGGCAGTTGCTTCTGCAGGACTGCATGCAGGCAGTTTATACTACTGTACATAGCAAGGTACAACCTTAACCTTCTCATGGAACTCTTCCTCCTCCAGTACAGAACAGAGGTACTGTATCTGAAGGGGAAACACCGCCTAGCACCCTCAGAATGAGGAGGATCTTAACCAAGCTGCACTTAGGCAGTGTTTGTTTTGGCCCTGTACTTGGGCACTGAAAGCTAACTATAAAACCTGTAGCTAAGGAGGTGTTGCTGCTGACAGTGCAAGGTCAGCACAACGGCTGAACATGTTCAGGTGTGCCCAGGGCCCCTGAGTCCTGCCTCCACCCAGCCTAGCATGCAAGAAGAAAAGCCACACCATGAACCCAACCCAAGCCCTGGTGCAGTGTTCTGGCTTTCTTTTGCACATCTCCATTTCCCAAGCTAAGCCTTGGAACACCTCTTGTCTCCTGCTGGTTGCTTATATATAAGCCTACTATCATCTAGGTGTCTAAATGGAAGAAACCATTGGATGCTATGAAAAACTGTTCAAGGGGTGCTGAGGCAGCTCAGGTGGAACTTGTAGAAAACGTAAAATTTGTTAGAAATACCACTGAGCTACAGCAAAAATTCAAGCTGCATGCAAGAAAGGTGTTGCAGAAAGCCATATGCAGAAAAGAGCCTGCTCTAGATAAGAAGCCAACCTTCTCTTATCTTTTTACTTCCTAAAGTAATCAAGGTGGTAAAGTACATAAAGTATGACATGGCTGTAAGCCACCATGTTGTTTTATTGAAAGGCTCCAGATTGTAAATTCCCTAGTACCTTTGTCCTGCCTGCAACATTAGGGCCACATGAAAGGAAAGGCTTAGGAGTAACTAAATTTAAGCATTTGTGTTCATTTTGGGGTGAACGCTCAGAGGCATTACCTGTTGCCTACCTTACCAGGCATCCTGGACTTGTGATCAGTCTGCTGGAGAACTGCTCTACAGACAGCAGAGATCACTGTATTCTTACGTAGCTTGGAAGGAAAGAAGAAACAGAAAGTAGTTGCAGTTTCTCAGTACAGTTTTGGGAATTTTTTCCCCCATACCTACATACTCCTTAACCAGAGCTACCACTTTACTAATGGCTGAAGTTGTCAGATGGCATCTGAATGCAAGAACATTGCATTGCTGTCCCCTGCTTAATTACCTGAGTTAAAACATCAACTCCTACCATCAGCTGTCACCAGCATGCATAATTAAATTGTACATTTTATCTTGAATTCCTCTATGGGATACTGTCACAACTGTTTTTTCACTGCAGTCTAGTATAGCTCAGCTTAAGGAAGAACAGTCTCAAAGCAAAGTATTTTCTCTATTATTAACAATAAGTTATTAACACTGCCAGCATAGATAACAATGAACCTGCTGAAATGTATTGCTTAACAGTTCAGGGAGTTGGTGTTTCACAAGAATAAATTTCAGCTAGGAACATTACTGCTTGAAGGAAATAGATAAAGCTACTTATTTCAAATCCCTTCCTAAATGCTACACTACCCTAAAATTTTAATTTCAATATTTATTTCATCGGATGGGCATGGTGAGGGGAGCTCAGGTTACTAGGAGGAGAGAGGCTAAAGTAAACAGTTATTTTTTAAAATACCTGTATCCTCCTAATAGTGGGAAGAAGAAAGAACTGAGTTTTTACTGATTGTCAGTAACTCAGCCTTTCTTTTCACACACTGCTTCGTCCCTTTACCTAAACACATCTCAGCAATGCACATTTCCAGTGCAAGACTTTCCTAGCACTGAGGTCTCTAAAATAAACTTTACTCATCCTGGTAAAAGGCTCCTGTGTTTCCTTTTTTCCCCTGCCTGTTAGTTTATCCAGATTCTACAGCAGACCAGTTCCTGATTACCAGCAGTTCTGTGAGCAAAGCAGACACAGTGACCACACACAATCCTGTTGCTTCATATAGATATATGTATGGGTATAGATATATGGTATATACACATGGATTTTTACATATATATATATAAAATAACACCTTGTTTATAAAGCAACATTTAATTGCCACTGGTTCCCTTCCCACCCCACAAAAACAATAGTATACAAAATATAAAATATTTTAAATATTTATAAACATTGCAAGAAAAAAATAGAACTGTACGAAAATATTTTTTTTCTGAGGTTCCCTCCCTACCCTGGGGGATGAGGAAGAGAAGAGTGGCCAGCCTAGTGTGCCTTGAGTCCATAGTTGTTAAGTGGGTAGGAGTATGCCCTGCCTAATACTATCCGGTCCCGGAGGAGCTTAAATAAGACATAATAATTGCAGAAAAGGATGAGGGCCATGGACAGGGTATGGTTCCACTTCTCTGAGCGCAGCAGGGAGTAGAGCTGGTAGCAGACCACACTGCCTTCGATGAGAATCAGCAGGTTGAGCAGCCGTAAGGGACGGTGAAAGAGGAACTGCAGGAAAAGATTTAAGGAGAGATTTCTGTCATTTGTTGCTGGGTTGAAGTGAGGAGGAATATGGACATAATGCTGTCAGGAACCACTGTGGGGCAGAAGCAATGCTTATGCTCCAGCCACCACTAGCTGCTGCTCAGGCAAAACAGTAATAAACAAGGCATGTAGGAGTGGCATTTTGCTCGAGAAAGGAAAGCAGGTGAAATAAACCTATTGGCCTGCTGACACACTTTCCCAATTCCCTGAAAAGCAGAACTAGAACCTCCCAGGGGAATGCCAGTGCCTGATGGGAGAGCTGTGTCACCTCGATGAGAAAGCACTGACAAGGCAGCTGTGGTTCCCATCTTGCCCAGAGGTCACTGTAAGAGAGAATGGGAAAGCCCCACTGCTGCCAACATGTACTTTGCTCTGCAGCATCAGCCTGTAATGTAACACTGAACTCTGTCTTGCATGCTCTGCTCTGCTGCAGCTGGGTTTGAGCCTCTCCTCCCTCCCACAGCTGTAAGGCAACAAGCAAGAGAAAAGATACTTGCATAAAATCGGGCATGGGACACGTCTGAAGGCACTGCTACATTGTAAGGCCCAACTGCTTTATACAGGCACCGGCTCCGTCGCACCAGAACTCCCTGTGGCCATATTGTGTTTTCTGACCAGCTGTGGGGAAACAACACCAGTGTTACCATCTGTGCTCCCAACCTCCTGAACGATTGTTCACGGCAATGAACTGCATCTTGAAAAATACCAAAGCCTCTGCCACAATGACATGTCCTAGCTCCCACTGGAGAAGCACTGAGGGGTGATCACAAGCCCATTCAACAGTCTCTCAGTAATATGAACTAATGGCTCCCAGTGCAAGAACCTTGTCCGCTGCAATGGAGAGGGTGACCCCCTACCTCTGCTCAAGATACTCTCCAGTGGCCAAGAAGAATCTCAGCATTTCCTTCTGGGAAGGAACCAGCAGTGACTGGAGTAGGTTAGACAGCTCTCTAGAGCAGCCATTTCTGTTTTCAGTGAATGAGGCCAGTAGAGTTGCATAGGGAATAGAGACATAGCCTCAGTAGAATAAAAACTGCTGGTATTTGCTCATCCACTAGAACATCTCAGCCCCTTGCTAGGCATGACAAGCTCTGCCCATCCCCACACTCACATGTGCTGTGGAGCATTGCTGTAGGAGCCATGTTCTAGTTTCTGCCACTTGCCGAGGTGGGCAGCAGACCTGTGGAGCAGGTCACAGTACTTGGGAGGCAGCAGCTGTGTGGTGAGCATGACAAAGGCATTGATCCACACCATGATGAGGTGCTCACAGGACCAGCGCATGTCATAGTACTGGGTGCTCTGTGAAGAGACCAGACAAGAACTTGGCACTACTGCCACAAAACAGAAGGAGGAATGACAGGGGACATACTGCATGTGCATCCACACCACACGTTACAGGCATGCGCTTTTGGACTGGTGATTTTGGAGGGTTACAGCTTAGGACACACTCAAGGCTCCCTTCTCCTTGAGCTGAAGGAGCAAGGGCAGAGGATAATGCTGCAGCTGGTGCGTCTCCTCCGGCAGCAGCAGGTAACAAGGCAGTCTGCTTTCCAGAGAACTGCCCCAGGAGCACCAGTGCACCAAGACTTCTACATGGATTTTAGAGCCCTGGCCATTTCTCTGTTCCAACTGGAGCTTGTTCAAGTTAGAGAAATGACAGATGAAAAAATACAACCCCACACTGACAAGCGGTTCTTGGGTTTAATTTGCCAAGCATCCTAGTTGGCTTTAACAGGCTGACCACCAGAGAACTCAAAAGCCACGATGTTGGAACTGAGACGGGTAACAACAGGTTCTCTTTTCTAGGAAGAACACAGCTATCCATCTGCCTAGGATGGGAGTGGGAGAAGGGGAGTTAGTAAGTGGGGTGATGGGACTAGATAGAGGTGCATCACATTTATGGCAATACCTATCTGCCAACCAGGAGCAGTACTAGTGCACTCCGGATGCAGCCATGCTCCGCTATCCGGGCTGCCAAATGGGAGACAGAGAAAAGGGGAATTAATCAGGAATCTGGCCTGGCAGCAGTTCACACAACATTCAGAAGGAGACAGCGGGCAGGGGCACCAAGAGAGCCAGACAACAGCTACCTTCACAAAGCACAGTGGCAGGAATGCCACGTAGTAGGCACTGAAGAGAGAGTTGAAGAGAACTTCCTTGATCCTGCGGTTGAAGTCTGCTTTTAGGCACTCCACCTCATTGCGGATGAGATCTGGGGAAAGGGGGCAGCTGTGGGTGGGGATAGATGTAGGATTATTGAACTGTTCTCTCAGAGATTCCCACAGAAGCGAGAAGAAGTCTTTGACCAGGCTGCTGACAGCTGAAGCCCCATCATCTGCCACCTGGTCCTGTACCAAGTAACCACAGTCTGAAGGTAGAGGCTGTGCCCTGCTGTCCTGGTGGAAGCAGCACAGAGGGACGTAGACACCAAACCTGCCATGAAAGAAAGAAAAAAATGGCTGAAATAACAGCCATTCCAACAGGGAATGGGTCACCTCCTCAACAGATACTGGCCCTGACGAGAGTGACAGCACATAGGAACCCTCACTCCAGAAACAAACAGCCAACTCTTCTCCCCACTTAAAGGCCAGAGGCTGCAGCTTCAACACCTGTGCAGAGAAGCTTTTTAAAATCCCACCTGTAGAATCATCAATCCCAAAGGCTCAGTTTTGAAGTGGCAGTAAAGGCCCCTCACACACACAGCAGCTGAGGCAATTCACTTCATCAGCTCAGTGCCACCTCCTTGCACTATCCCCCAGCCACTCCTGCTTCCTTTTAAATCCTAAATCAAGGAAACATTACAGCCAACAGCTCGGCTTCCCATGCTGGTTCATGGCAGTACCTCCAAGCAGCTGTGCCCCCCTGATGAGAGTATTCAAAGGGGTGTCACTCACGGGTAGCCCAGGAAAAGAAGGTTGAGAACAGAATGGCTGCGGAAGAGGTTGACCAGAGTCCAGCAGAGCACCCATCCACAGAGGGTGAGTAGCACCAGGCGCACCATGTAGCAAATCAGTGATGTTGCACCCACCTGAGAGGCCTGCAAATAGAGAGCAAACACTCAGCAGTCCTACATTAATTAGTGCTAGAAGATGAGCACAAGGGATGCCTGCGGAGGAAGACCAGGGAGAGGGGTGCCAGAAGGTACTAGAAGAGATATAGCTGCCCTCTTCCTCTCAGAAGCAGGTAACTGATTCTCTTACAAACGTAAATGCCTTTGATTTAATTAGTGATCAATAGGATCCAAAAGATTCAAATAATCTGAAGCTGTGGGGCACAACTAAAATAGAATTTTCCTCTTTTTTTCGAAGAAATACTCAGGGCTGCAAAGTAGAAAAATATTCTTGTTCAAGTCTCCTATGCTCTGGTCCAGGATGGCATGAAACCTATTTCCTCTCTCCCTTTTCTTTAGAAGGATCAGGTCTCAGCATTGTGAAAGGTCACAGTTCACAGCTGAGGGAAGAGATGTGCACCTTGTCAATCCCAAACCCAGACTTCCATAATTTAGCTCTATTGGATATGTAGGCTGCAGTGAAGTGAGTAAGCCTGATCCATTCTCCAGAGGAGAGAAGGAAACTGAACTATGAAAAGATTCTTAAGGGTTAGAGCCTATACAGGGCAAGCACAAGAAACCTGCATGGAAGTCTTCAATGCAGAAATTTCAGTCTATGGGAAGTTTTACGGAGGATGTGAACATAAACAAAAATGGAAGGAATCAGATGAAAAGAGACCTTCAGAGTTCCCATGTTTTCAATTCATCTATTCATCAGGACATAACTGTTCCTTTATTTAATTTACAGTAATTTCACTATTATAAGCCGCACCATTTTGACTAAAATTTTGGGCTGTACCCAAAGTGAGGTTTATAATCAGGCGTGGCTTATATATGGACAAAGAATGAAAAGTTGCTGTTTTAGTTTGGAAGACAGGTGTCTGCTGACAAAGGCAGGAGCCTCTCTTTGAAATGGTGAATGTAAACCCCCTCCCTCCAAATTATTATAATTTTGAAATCAAGGGGCTTTCAGGCAAAGATATGGGAATTAGGAATAACATTTCTTTTCTAGGGAAATTAAAATAGAAATACAGTACTACAAAGAAACAAACTCCAAACCCTGACAAAGTCAGAGTACAACCTGACACCCTGACAGGCAGGGTGTTGGTAGCAGTTTGATTACAGTAATTTCACGAATATAAGCCGCACCATTTTGACTAAAATTTTGGGCTGAACCCAAAGTGCGGCTTATAATCAGGTGCGGCTTACATATGGACAAAGAATGAAAAGTTGCTGTTTCAGTTTGGAGGACAGGTGT
>PYHW01009617.1:474367-496643 GCA_013186435.1 Turdus rufiventris
CCTCCTTGGAGGAAGGGTGAGTTGTGAAAAGATAAAGAACAATGCCAACCTGGTTTCAATGGGTGGGCCATTAGAAGAACATCTCCCACGGAGACAAGGATCACCGCCCCCACCCTCAACAGATAGTGATAGAATAGATACCTTTTATCAGACCCTGTATTGTAACCCAAGACATCCCTCCATCCTCAAATCCTCAGAACCAATATTACCTAGCCTCCAAGATCTCCTCTCTGAAGCAGATGTGGGCATCATAAAAACACACAGGCAGGATCTGGAAAGCAGCTACAGAACAGCAGAAAGTGGTTCTGCCCATGCACAGGGAATGGATGTGGGTACGGACAGCTCTTGGGTCCTAGGGCAGACCATGCTTCAGGACAGAGACAAAATCTTCATTTTGACAAGAAAATCCAGAAACAGAAGACATCAAATGCTCTGATTTCCAGTTCCTGCTTTTTTTTCTGACTACAGAAAGCACTTGGTAATTTTTTTTTCTGTGCCATGATATACTTCCTGCCCATCGGCTCCCCAGTTATCCTGATGAGGCAGGATCAAGGCAGGCAAGAAACACAGCTGTGTGCAAGACTTTACTGATAGCAAGCTAGGCAGATGAATTACTCACCAATTCAGTGTGTAGCCCTGTCCTGCTCCCCAAGCACTCAGAATCATGTTTCTGCATCGCAGCTGCCCAAACAGCTCTTTCAAGAGGCAAATCAGGAGAGAGTCAGTGACTCATCAGAATGGAGTGTGCCTGGTTCCCCATCTCTTTGCTGGAAATGCTACAAAGCTCAGTCAGTTATTTTGAGGTGTTAACTTTTTTTTGTTGGAGAAAACTCCAAGCCTCTCCAGTCCTTATGGCAAGCTCAGTGCACCAAGACATGAGAACTCTCAGTGGCTGGAAAACATTCAAGTGGCTCACCTTGGCTCCACAAGTCCTACAGTCAGTTACTCACAAGAGCAGAAAGGGAAATGTGACCATCCTAACTTGGTGCAATGTGGCTCAAGTTCTCTCATTGCAACTCGTCATCTCAATTAAAGCAACCTTCTTCCTGCTGAGGAAGCACGTGACAGCTGGGGGGTGAAACAACACACGGCCTCTGTGGTGAGGGACTCTGCCTCCTCCAAAGCAACAGACACTCCCAGCAAGACTTTCCATTCAGAGTGTCCATGCTTTATGGAAACACACCTGCCACATGTGCAGAGCTCCCTTACAGGGAAGCACAGCCAGCCACCCCCACAATATAGCTGTGGAACACTGACACAAAACAAAATTCATTTCTGAAACTGAAAATGCTCTCTTGGTTGCTAACGTCCTCAATTCAACTCACTTCAGCTAATCAGCCTACCCTAAACTTGCAGTTGTTCAGCAATCCTAATGTCTTTGCAAATTATTACACAAGTTTTCCTTTGAACTTTGAGAGTACTAGCTACTATAGGTTATTTTTACTTCCTTTTAGTGTGAACTCTTATTTATTTATTTAAATTAAAATAAAAAAAAACAACCAAAATCTCAGTTTGACAGCTGGGAAAACAGTCACGAAGCTAATTATCAATTCACCCAACATAACACCAAAAAGAAGAAAAACACCACCAGAGAGCCAAGGGACAGCAATGGCTGTACCTAAGCCTTGGTCACAAGGCCACCGTGTCAGCACCCCCACATCTGCCACACCGGAAGCCAAAAAGGCACAAAACTTCTGTGAAAGCCCCAGCTGGTCTGGGAATAAAACAAGCATTTGGTTGTTGTGAGGGAGGAAACAACCAACAGGTTATCAAATAGAAAGCTAAATATTTGGCTTGCACAGAGCTGCCCCAGTACTAAGTCAACACAACCTTTCAACTCTGGCTGAATCCAAAAGCACACACTAGCCACCTGGCCCAGAGCTGGGAGGCAAAACCAGTAAGGAGGGAGGCCTCCAAGTCAGCACATTTTCCAAGTCCACAAGCCATACAGAGCGATGGATTAAGATGGGGATTTGGCACAGAGAGACAGAAACCCCCTGAAGAGCAGCCCAAATACCATCAAAGAGGAGAGCTGGGTGGGGAATTGCCACTGTCAGGTGGTGCATCAGCAACACTAATTTTTGCTCAGTGACTAATAACCTTCTCTGTAAAAACAAAACCAACCCATCAAGATCATGTCAGTGTAGGCTTTTCTGATACAGCACAACTCTGGCTGATGAGGCTCCATCTATCAGTCCTCTACACAGATGCCAAAACCAAAAGGTCGAAGTAGCAAGATTAAGGTGAGAATTAACTAACAGCATATGTAGGACTTATTTCAAGTGTTTTCAGCAAGGAAGATGAGAGCTAGGCAGAAAGGTAAGTGGGAAAAATAAAAGTTTTGGCTAAAGACAAGGGGAAGGTGGCACCTGCCATTTGTAGCTGCCACAATACTTCAAATACCCACATACAAAAACGGGAACAGGAATGAAAAGTATTTTCAGGAAAAGCCTCTCAAAGTTAAAGTGCAGTAAGCTCACTCAGCTCATTTTGCTGACATGCTTAAGGATAGGACATAGATTTAAGTTCTTAACACTCTAGATAAACAAAATTATCCAAGATACTGAAAAGGCCATTTTTAAAAACAGGTAAATCCTATACATTCCCTAAAAATCCCCACAAAGACCTTACTTTAGGCAGTACAAGTGAGTTCAGGTTTTTGTGAATTGGAGGAAAGTTGAGACAAACACTAAGCACTCTAAACAAACCTCTGGCAAGTACAAGAACAAAGCTACAGTTCCTGGTGCAATAAAATAGTATTACCTTATATTACCATATAATTACCTTGTGCACCTAACTGCTGCAGCAGGTCAAAGCAAACAGATTAGAAAGACTTTAATGAATGACTGTAATAATTTTATGAATGAAGACAAGAGAATTTATATCCCAAAAGGAAGTGAAAAGAACCAAAACAAAACCATAATACAAGACCCTCAAGGCTCAGCAGCTCCAAGTCGCCAATAACACTCCTCACCAAGCCAACAAGTATTACACAGCTAGCAAGACATTAACATTTTGTTTGGCTTCTTCTGATGTATACAGCAACACTCACCGCCAAAACTGGATCTGGGAACAAAGAAAACATTGGCTTGTTCTCATGTGAGAACAAGACAGAATTGCGAAGTTGAGCTTTTCCAGCAGCAGAGGGAAATGCAAGCCTGACCAGTTGGGTCACACTCTATTTTGGTCCTAGAGCTCCCATGATTCTGAATTGTGTGGGGAAAGGGACAGCAAGCCCAGCCTCATCCAGAGTGAGAGGCACAAACTGAAGAGCTGGAGGGAATTACTGAGCCAGACAGTTCTCTGAATATGTAACAACACAGAAGTTTTAACTCCAACTCCGTATTACTGATAGAAACTGAAGTTCTGAATAGAAGGGGACCCTGGCTGGGAAGTGAATCACAACAGCAGTGTTTCAACAGACACAACACAGGCTTTCAAAACTGGCAGTTAATACAATTTATCAACATGCACTTATTCCTAAGTATATCTTGCACCAGAGCTCTTCAGCAAACATTATGCACAGCCACAGCTAAAATGCAGCTACAGATAACTCTCCATTATACCATACCACGTGCAGTAACTGGGAAAGGCGGGGAATTTTAGGTGTAGCCACTGAAAAATTTTGTTTTCAAGATACCAAGACAAACACATAAAAAAACGAATCACTACTGAGGGGAAAAAGAAGGAAGAAAAAAAATAGAAGATGCTCATGTTTTAAGAGCCCATCTTAGAATTTTCCATCTAGAGAGCCACCAAAATATGCACTCTCCTCCCAACCTTGAAGACAAACCTGCAGTCTAATGGCCTGAGCACAGGCCAGGATATCTTTTCCTTTTTAATCTTTCCTCTTCAACTGACTTCCAGGGAACTTGTTTTACCAATTCAGACCTCAGTTTCCTTATCCAAAACAGGATAAATTGTTCAGCAAGTACTTCTCCTCCCAAGGGTCTCTCTATGTAGTAGTAGATATTTTTTACTGTATTATTTTAGCACTTTAGACAAGCTTTCTTTAAAACAAACAGAAGAAGCTCTCCTGCTGGTTTTGTCACTCTGCCAATCCCTATGTTTAATTTAATGGAGATCAGCCATGATTACAAATCACTGGGAGTCACTAGGATTTTTCTATTTTGTTCTATTTTGTTAGTTAAAAATAAGGCAGACATCTGCCATCTGTAGCAATGAGCTTGAAAGCATGAAGAAGAACAGAAGTTAAAAAGCACTTTTTTGAGCCTTATATCAAGTCATCACCCTGGGATTCACAGCAGAAAGTATCAGTGAAACAATGCTTTGCACATCCCTGACACTGCAGAAAAGCAACAATATTGCAGGGAATTTTAAACAAATTGTAATTTGTATAAATCATACATTTGCATTGAAATATAAACCACATATGAGAATGCTTCGATTCTCCTCTATTTGCCTCTTAAACAACAGGTTCAGGTGATATAAATATTCCCCACAAAACAGTAAGTCTTCAATTCAACCTCCATGACTTCGGTAGGCAGGACTCAGAACTTCATATGACTGGTTACAGAGAAACTAATCCAGTAGATTGAGAAAATGCAATAGGATACATTAATCCCTTGTATAATTAATTATACTGAGACTAATCCAGCTGTCTGAATATGCATGCATGCTCCCTTATATGTATTTCTGGGCTGCAGATGTCTACTGACAATTTTGCTTTAAACCAACAATTCCAACCATCTCCATACACATGGGTGCCACTGCACTCTGTCTCCCAGGACAGCTCTCCTGACCAGTTTGCTTAATACCCCCTTCTCACCAGAAGTCCTGTTTTCATTTGCAATACGCAAAAAAAGTCAATAAAAAGTTGGAAATAACTCACCAATGACAACAGCCCCCAAAGAATGGCACGAAATCTTACAGGACAGTTTGTGAAAGCTAATGAGCTATTTTCCCAAGTCACATAGCTACTACAGATTTACCTCTGATTCTAAAAATCCACCTGCTAACAGCTACACCCACTAAGCAAAGTGGTAGGATTAGAAATAAATGGACTAAAGTTCCTTTAACTGCCAGAAGAAAACTTCTTCCAGGATTTCGTGATTCTGAGGCACAGGGAAAGGACTGAGACTAAGGAGCAGGATAGTCTCAGCAACCTTGTTGCTTTCCACCACGTCCATCTTTAGGAATTGTAACTCTACTGGGGAGTACTGAGTGGCCCAACTGGTTTCTTAACCGAATGCTCATGGAAACTGGAAGCCACAGTAACAAACATTTCTAGCACATTTGCTATTGGCTGTATTCTCAAACATCCAGATTTGGTGCCTACAGAAAGAAATAAAGTGTTAAGTTTTATGACAACCAGGTTCGAGTCAATCTGCATTACATATCCTTTCAGAGAAAGATTTGTGTTTAGTACTACTGTTTTAAAACCAGAAAAAAAGGTGTGGGGCTTCCCTTTCAAACACTACATACATAAGCTAATCTTTTAATCTAAAATTTCAGAACAAAGAGGAATGTCTTAAGAATGCATAGACAAAAAAAAAGTGATTAGGCCTGTCTGCTTTTGAGTGGTATATAAGGGTATATCTATACTGGCAATGTTACATCAGCACAAATGTTGCTAATACAGGCAGGCCAGTAAGAAGAGAATTGCTTTATTTCCTTAGCTACCACAAAATTTACTGTGGTAAATGTCATTAGTGTCTCTTAAAGACAAATAACTTGGCAAGGTGCTAATCTGTATAATGCACAAAGTTTTTATAAGAATTTATCATCTTAAAAGCAGAATAGAAACATGGTCTGCAAAGTAGGAAGCAAAATGTTTTATCCCCATTTTACAATCAGAAAGACTAAATATAAAAGAAAGAAGTAAAAGGCCTGCATATTTGAAATTATTAAGGATTTTGAATGCACTGGTTGAGGCAGCACAGACATCTTTATTAGTAGGAACATGGACACCCAGAGCTTCTGAAAGTCAGGTCTCTGCAAGTTTGCAAAGAGACAGCCAGGAATGAGCTGTACAGCAGGCACTCAGGTGTTCCATGGTCTTGAGATCAGGAGTACATGCTGAGCACAGGTCACAGAGTCAGTGATATCATCTGAGCTTCTCTGTTGTTACAAATAAATCAAACCTGGAAAACATTACCACTGAATATGCTGGGCTGTAAAGCAAAACCTGAGGCAAAGCTCAAGAACAGAAACAAGGAGTAGCAGCATCTTCTACCTGAAGAACTACCAGTCATATAAGGGCCAAAAAGTAGCAGGTGGAGTTTTGCCCGGCTACACACCAGTGAGCCCAGACTTTACCAGCAGAGTATCATTCAAGCACCTTGGCTGAAGGACCCTGCACCCCAAGAGGTGAAGCTGGAAGGAGAAATGAGTGTAAGAAACATTCCAACAGCAGGAGTGCCAGGAGGTGAGCCATGGAGCAGAGTGTGGGTTAAAAAGGGCTTGATGTCCTCTGTCTTCAGCATCTTGTGAAACTGCAGCTGAGCCATTCCAGTCCCATCGCTGTACTATTGTATCAATCTCCCAGAAAATCACTTCTGGTTACAGTGAGTTAACAGACAGAAGGGATGGTTACAGAAGGGATGCCTGGTCTCCAAAATTTTTTAACTCACCCCTTTGTAACACAGACATCTCATTTCTTCACTTACAGTCCTAACAGACGACAGAAACACAAGGGGCCCCTTACTCACAATGGAAAGCATGCACGAGAGCAATCAGAGATTGCAAACAATGCTGCCTCTGTTTCTGCAGTATGTTCACATGTTAAAATGATGCTGGAGTAGCAAAGGAGGTGCCTCACATAATAGGGAAAATCATGTGCCCAACTGCTACCCTATACAAGGGAGAATGGTAGATACACGCTTTCCTCTGCGGTACAAAAAAAGAATAGCAACAGAAATGTCCACCCACATCCATTCTGGAAACGGTACCTTACGGCGGGTTGGATTTGCCTGGACTTATAAAACATTGCCTCAGCTCTCCATCTTCCACAGGACAGAACCTTTGCAGGACTAGTTACATATGGACAGCGTTTTAAAAGCCTACAGCACACATTCCTGTGATCCCAGCCCAACTTCCTCGCGTTTAATCCTCAACCCTCCTTCCACAGAGCACCCGGCTCCCAGCAGCGTGGGTGGACCTCCTGCTTTAACTCAAACACTGCAGGAAACGTCTCAAAGGAGAAGCCCGGGACCAAATGCCGTAACTTACGAGCAAGACGGAACAAACCTGGCAGAAGCATCCCCACCACTCACTCTCACACAGACCCACACCAAGTTTCGGAGGGGGGTTCCGGCGGTCGCAGCCCGCCCCCCACCTGGGTCGCCGTGGCTTTCCCGGCGCGGCGCTGCCGCGGGAGCGGCGGGGCCGATACTCACACATCCAAGCGAGGGCGGCGGCGCGGCTCGGACATCAGCCACCAGCGGAGTCCCCTCGGCTGCAGCCCAGCGGCGAGCCCCGGTCCCCACAACCCCGGCCCGCCCGGGAGGAACGAGGCGGCGGCCGCGGCGGTGAGAGCCTCGCGGAACGTTCCTCCTCCCGCCGTGCAAACCCACCTCGCCGCTGCCCCGCGGCGGGGCAGGAGGAGGGGAAGGGAAAGGAGAGCAAGAGGAGGCGGGCGGGCGGGTCCGGCCTCAGTGCCCCGGCGCGGCCCTGCACAGCGCCGGCTACCCGGGAGACGTGGCAGTGAGGGCTGATGCTCTCATCACGCGGCGACAGCGCCGGCGGCCTTCGGCGGCCACGGCCAGCCCAGGGAGGGCAGGAGCCGCGAGGCGGTGCGGCGGCCGCGCCGCGCCGCCATCTTGGTGGTGGCAGCCAGGGCTCCGGCGCCACTCAGCCACCGGCTTGGCCTTGCTGCTCGGGCTCCTCAGGCAGGTGCTCCGTCTTGTTTGCTCCGGCATCACAGGTTGACATAGATACAGAATCATACCGAATCACACAATCAGTCATGTTGGAAAGGACCTCTGAGATCATGGAGACCAACTTATGACAGATCATCACGTCAAACCAGAACATGGCACTGAGTGCCACATCCATTCTTTCCCTTAAACACTTACAGGGACTGTGACTCCACCACTTCCCTGGACAGCCCATTTCAATATCTAATCATCCTTTTAGTCAAAGAAATTCCTCCTAAAGTCGGATCCAAACCTCTTCTGACAAAGCTTAAGACTGTGTCTTCTTGGCCTGTCGCTTGTTGCCTGGGAGAAGATATAGAGAGAGTGATAAGGTCCCTGCCGAGCTTTCTTTTCTCCAGGCTAAACCCCAGCTCCCTCAGCTGCTCCTCACAGGACTTGTGCTCCAGACCTTTCACCAGCTCCATTGCCCTTCTCTAGACTTGCTCCACCATCTCAAATCCTTTCTTGTGTTGAGGGGCCCAGAACTGGACACAGGACTTGAGATGTAGCCATGTTTTGTATCATGCAATGCCATTTAAAACAAAACCATAAAATCATAATTAACTGTTTCATTACAGCCAGCAGATCTATTTATCTATGGCTGAACATCCGCAGCTGAAAAGCCCTGCTGCCATTGCCACCCTCAGATGAGGTGGAGAAGGCCCATGTTCCCATTTGAAACCAGCACAGTACCCCCCCTTATTCTACATCGTTTACATCATGCCAGCTCCCACACTTTTAAATATCCCATCCCCCTTCCTATCATCCTTTGGTGTATACACACAGATATCATTCACTAAGTCTGTCTCTATAAAATGTCCATTTAATTAATTTTGTCTATGAGCTTGATCTTCATTTGCCATTAAAGTTTTTCAGGGCAGAGAAGATGATGTGTGTTGTTGGATTGTTGCATGGTAAAGCCAGTTCTGATTACATCACCTTGCACTTGTCCATATTTATCAAAGTTCATTCTCTATTAATGCGGTAATCAAAAGGGAGTTGGGTTCAGATCCCCAAATCTGAAGTTGGTGGAGACAGGTGCTGCGAAGTGCCCAATGCACTGATAAGCTTATCACCACCATATAAGTGATAACACACAGTCTTATATAGCAATTACATCAAAAAGTTTAATGAATTGTAAATTCCACCCTTAATCAAATCCTCTTGAGGCACACACCAGACTTCCCCACCCTTCCATGTTACCCATCAAGTGCACCCAAGTCTCTGAAAAAAAGCAATACCATGGATTGCTTTTGCCTTTGCCTGAGGCAGAAATAACCCAGACTTTTGCCCCCAGTATATTTTTTATGTGCACTCTTGGAAATTTAGCCCATTCTCTAGCTTGCAAAAGTTTTGATTGAGCAATACCAGCATGACCAACAGATTCCCTAGTGCTGACTAACCAGGTGGCTTTTGCTAAGTGTTTGAAGATTTCACTACCCATTACTCCCATTGCAGACTTTAATAGTTCACTGCACTGCTGGAGGTTTCCTGGAGGCTGGTGTGCAATAGGGGTTGTTACATCCACTTAATACATGTTTTTGGCCCAGTTGTCTACAAGGTTGTTTAGAAAAACAGTCCCATTGTGTGACTAAGTTGTTTCTAGCCTACCAGGTCCCCACAAGACTTGTTTTCAAGGCCCAGGATAGTTTTCTGAGTGTTGGTATGGGGCCCAGAATATGTTTCCAGCCCTCCAGTAAGCTCATGATGGATTTATGTGAGTGTAATACGTTCACTCTGCCCGGCCTCCTTGTATTTATATTTCAGCCACTGTCCTTCATACTAGAGTCTTTAACTATTTGGCTTGCTTAGTTGCAGCATGCTTCCTAGTAATGTAACCTGTGTGATGGTGTCTGTGGTCAAATCTATCCTCAATCACAATTCTGTTTATAGCTGCATCACTTTCTTGATGTCCCAAGGTGATGGGCCCACTGAGCTATAAATAATTCACCTTCATGTTGCCAATCCAGATCCACCTGAGCCGCTTATTGGTTGTTTTGATGTTCTGCAGTGGCACGTGAGCATTTATGTGATGCTCTTTCCCAACCAGGTTCTCCATCCAAGGAGCAATATTCTACAAATAACATATAGCAATAACAAAACAATGCAGCAGCCCGGGTGGGTTTACCTCTGCACTGCCTGCAACCACCTCCACAGGGCAATTGCCATCAACCCTGAGTCACTAGAGAGGTAAAGTATTGACCATTTTTCCCATTCAACAATGTTTAAAGCCAGCTGGATGGCTTTCACCTCTGCAAACTGACTGGGCTCACCTCCTTCAGCAGTTCCTGCAACTTGTCATAGGGGACTCCACACAGCTGCCTTACACCTCTGACACATTAAGACTCATCAACAAACAGGGCATATTGCTTCTCACTTTCTGATAATTTATCATACAGTGCAGCTTCTTCAGCACATTTCACCTCCTCCTCTGACCATATTCTGTAATCTCTACCTTCTGGCCAGTTCATGATCACTTTCAAGATTCCTGGATGCTTGGGTTTTTCTATTCAAGCTGGTTGTTTGATCAGTGGTATCCCACTTATTCTATGTAGCATCAGTTGTCTGAAGTGCAGAGGAGACAATCCCTTTGAACATCCAGTCCAGCAGAACTAACTAGGATGCCAGGAGCAGCTCTGCTTCAGTACCAATCACTTCCGAAGCAGCTCAAACCCCTTCATATCTCTTTTTTAGCTGGAATGTAGAAAGCCTTAGATCCTCTGTATCCCTGGCTCTAAAAGCCATGGGGTTGACCTCAAGTGTCCCATAGTGATTTCTGCCAGAGTGTCCTAGGTTACAATGTAAAGATATGCCCAAAAGTATGTATTCTATCACCATTTGTTGAAACCAGGTGGGGTAGTGACTCTTATCTCTGTGGGAGAATCCTCTGCTAATGGGCCATCTGTTAAAAACCAGATGGGACAATGTTCTTTCCCATGACCCATCCTTCCTCCAGGAACACATCTTCTGTAAGTGGGCCATTGAGTCTCATTGCATGCCTGATAAAATTACATCATCCTATTAGGAGATGCTCCACCCAGGGGGAGGAGCCAAACATTTCCTACCTAAATAAAAACTGATATTTGGAACACCAGATCAGCCTTTTCCCACTGGATTCCAGAGGAAAACTGGGGCTTTCTGCATCATCACTGGACCTTCAGAGGAGAGATGTACTCTTCTACAGGACCACTGCTTCAATTGAACCACATCTGTCACTCCAGGAGGATTGCAGCCACCATTTGTCTGGACTGCTACCACCACGTTAACTAGTGGGATGTCATCAGGTTGTATTCTGACTCTGTCAGTGGTTTTTTCTTTTGAACTATTGCATGTATTTTATTTTTCTCCTTTTCTTTTTTTTTTTTTTTTCCTATTAAATTGTATTTCTGACTTGGAGTCTCTCACTGGCTTTGCTTTCAAAACCATTACACATAGGTTCTACATCACGTCAATCTCCCTGGTTGCATCATAGACCACATTGCTAACATGTTGCCCTGCCCAGACTGGCCCAAGGGCTCTTGCATGAACTATCTCCTGTTAAATTTGTTCAAAGACTTGTTGCTGCTCTGGGTCCCATTGGATACCATTCTTCTACTGGATCACTTGATAGAGAGGGCTGCAATTTGGAATGTGCATTTTCCAAAAATTCACAACACCTAAGAAATCTTGTGTTTCTTTCTTGCTACATGCTAGACACGTGGGTGTTGTTTTGCTGATCACATCTACTGGGATCTAATGATGTCCATCTTGCCTGGGTGACATATAACATCTTCCTTGCTAGACTTGTATCCCTTTTCTAAGCTTGTTGATGCTCCTTTCCCTAGAGAGTGACCCCAAATGCTTGGCTTCCCTACCTCCAAATTCCAGGCTGCTAGTCCCATTATCCCAGCATTTTAGCAGCTAGATGATAATGTGTTCACCTAGAAATCAGATTAAATCTTTTCCCATAATCCAAACTCAATGCTAGGGATTGAGCGGTGGTTACCTTTTGTTCTGCTTCTTCCTCCTTTTCTTATGATGGCCCTGATTTGTCCCCCTTTACTAAATGAGCAGACTATAGGATGACTGAAACTGGCCCGGGTTGGGTCTCTGGTTCTACTGCAGTCCCTGTCACAAGGGTTGGAGTAGCTGCAGTGCCTAACACTTTGCCATCAGATCCAGATCATCTCATCCCCTTGAAGTACTGAAGAATGTTGAACAGGGATCAGTAGGCATGGACCAAGCCCCAGCACATCTCAGTGACTTGTGACTGTCTGGAATTGACAGAGTAAGCACATATTTTTCCCAAATATTTATTCTGCACTTGTTCAGGGAGGAGGTTCCAAAACACTGGAGGTACCCACTGTCCTAGGTACTTGCCACATGCTATCCCATATATCCTGCTACTTGTAGCTACCCAAACTCTGGGAATTCTCTCGGTCTTATTCTTAAACAGTAGTTTAACCATAAACAAGACCTGGAACACATGCAACATTCCTGGAAATAGGATCATGCTGGTTTCATCAACATCCCAAGGACCTTCACAATTTTCAAAATCCTTAAACACTACTTTAATTAGCCTGGCAGTAGAGGGGAAGGTGTGGAAGGATTTCTCCTCCATAAGTTGTCTCTCAGACGAGGAAAGACAAAAGGTGTGATTATTGGTACCTCCCAACAGATGGCTCTCGAAGAAGAGAGGTGAGCAATGTTGAGTATACACACCAGATTAGTCCTGCAAACAGTAAATCATATCACAAGTCACATTACAAAGTACAGTAAAATGATAACCTTCACCCGGACCTCAAAGGCGATAAAGCCAAGACAGGGAACCCATGCTGAAAGTAAAGTGCTGCATAAGACAGCCCTGAGAACAAGTGCAATGACTCTGAGACCAAATCAATCACTGTTGTGACTAGTGATTGTTAAACCAATGCAGTGAATGCTCACAACAAATTTGTTTTCGCATGTTCTGGTCCGGTCTATCCTTTTCTCAACCCTCAGCGGTTCATGTTGGGTGCCAAAACGAGTATTGACGCAGCATAACACCAACTGGCAACTAAGTACCACCCAGACTCACTGCCCTACCCACTCTGCAGCGGGATAGGGAGGAGAACCGGAAAAAGGTAAAATCTGGGGGTTGAGATAAGAACAATTTAATAATTGACATAAAGTGAAATATAATATTAATGCAACTAGTAATAATTGTAATGAAGATGGAGATAACAGAAAGAAGAGAGAAATAAAAGTCAATATAAGAAAAGTGAACAAGCCAACAGTCATACACAATAAAGTTGCTCACCACCCACCAACTGATGCCCAGCCTACCCCCTAGAACCCAGCAGTGACTCCTGGCCACCTTCAGTTTGTATACTGAGCATGACATTCTCATATGGCATGGAATACCCCTTTGGCCAGCCCGGGATAGCTGTCCTGGCCATGCTCCCTCCCAGTTTCTGTCCACCTGCTCCCTGGCAGAGCATGGAAAGCTGGAAAATTCTTCACTTAGGGTAAGCAGTACTTAGCAACAACAGCAACATCATTGTATAATCAACATTATTCTCATACTAAGTTCAAAACACAGGAAGAAAATTAACTCTGTCCCAGCCAAAACCAGGACAGCTGTCCTGTTTTACTTTTAGAACAAACGTCTGGAAGGGGGTCAGGTAAAGTCTTATTGGTTTATCAAGTGATTGGGCTTGCTTCTGTCAGAGAATTCTTCCTTTGCATTCTCTGCCAGCCAATCATGGTCTGTGCCTCATGCATTCACTTTCCTTCCTTCTGCCTCAGCAGTGTACTCACATAATTTCCATGTCTACAAATTGGATCACAGCTGCTGCTCAGTGAACAGACTGATTATGTCTGCCTCACTGGCCTCACACCTCAGCTTTGCTGATCCTTCCCCTTTTGCCACAGGAATGACCAGTGACAGCCTAGCTGTACTGTGGCTGTAGTGCTGTGTCTGAACCTCTGAACCTCTGTAACACACCTTGTACTAGGAAATCTGTCGAAGTATCCCATTGCTCCAGATCAGCTACAAAAAAACCCAAACCAAATCAAACCAAAACAAAACAAAACAAAAAAACAAACAAAACAAAACCAACAAAAAAACAAAAAAAAAACAAAAAAAACCCCCAAAACCAACAACAACAACAACAACAAACCTACCCACCCAAACAAAAAAGTGAAATATTTTAAATTGTTCTTATCCTCATTCCAAGTGTCTCTAAGGCCTGAGATGCCTGCTCCAAGAGAAACCTGCTCTTTGTGTGAAAGATGTCCAGGAGATCTTAGCTGATGGAACTGTGCAACAAACCACAGTAAGGTAGGAGACAGATCTGTGCTAATTCAACAGGGGTGAAATTCCTTCTTAGTCACAAATCTGAACAACAGCAGTTCAAGACTGGATACATGCATATGGACCTTACAGTTGCTGTGCATTTTGACTCATAGAAGTAACTTCGTGCTATTTATAAAAGTTAGGATAATGAGTTGAGCATAACTTCGGTTGGATGCTTGAAAGATTTACACATCCTCCTCCTTAGCATATTGTGTACTAATTGTTATGCCTACAGAATTCAATAAAATGGTATGGAGACTTAGGTCTCATCTTTTCCTTTCTGATTTTCACATGGAAATGTTAATGTGGCCAGAGCAATCATGGAGTGACAATTTATACCCATCTACCCTTGATAATGATATTTCAGAAATAACTTGCACTTGTCTACCAGGCTCCTTGTGTGCATAGCATGTTGTGTTTTCATCACTGAATTCATCAGAGTTGCATGAATGTTTGGGTGCTTGCTTTCATCATGTTTGTGAGGAAACTAATCCAGATTGAGCCAAGAAAACTAGTACTGAGGAACAAGGATCAGGTGAGGCAGAGTGGGAAAGATGAGACCCTCCTTGCTAGGTTTTGTAAAATCCCTCTTAGTTATCAGTCTTCTAACTTATCTTTGCTAGGGACTTTATCATAAATCATTGAATTATAAACATGAGAAGACCATCAAAGTACTGAGGCCCAGGCTCAAAAAGACCCTTCTTTGATTAAATGTGTAACTGCTGCAGGGTCCTAGATAAAACATTCCTACTGAGTCAAGTAACACCAGTTTGCCCCCAGCAAACACTAACAGTATAAAACTTTTAATGCTCTAAGCATATTTGATTTTCCTATCTGTTTCTTCCAGCTCTCATCTTGTTTCTGTTAATTAGGTTAATGTCCTTTTCACCTACTACTCGCTTCTGCTATGCTTTACATCTGTTTTCTGCTGTCCCTGAGAAAATACAGACCCCTTTTGCCACTGTCCCTCCTGTTTCAAATCCTTTTCCCATCTTACTGGCTGCTCAGTTTTTCATTTTATCAAACACCCCCTCTATCCTTTCACTCCAGGGCTATTGTTCCACAAACTCTGGGACATAAACAGATGTGGTCCTGAACAGGAACAGTCCTTTAAATTTACCCTGAGATACAGCTGTTGCTTACCTCAAAGCCTTACCTTGATAAAGCAAAGATATAATTTCAGTTTTGAGTACACATATTCAGAAGAGGTGGGTACTAATAACAGTGTAATTGTAGTGACATGAAATTCAGCATGAATTAATTGCAGTAATGTCTAACAATTGCTGAGATGACTTTTGAAGATCTCTCTGTACCATATCTGCATGCAAAAAAGGGTTGCCATTGTTACTCACTTTTCAAGGCCACATGACAACAGCTTTCATCCAAACAATTTATAATGTAAAAATCTCTGTGTTTAAACTGTCAGACTGAAGAAAAGAGATTAAAAGAAAAGCTGCTTTCAAATGCTGCAGGGAAGATTTCCCAATGTGGACTTTGTGTCCAAGAAAACAGGGCTTCTAAGCATCTTCTAAAAGTATGTGTTATAAACTTATTTATTTCGAGTCATTGATGTCTATGTGAATAGGAAACTAACCTGCAGGGCTTCAAAATCTACTGCAGCTCAACAAATAGCAGCATTAACATAATCAGACCTGAGTGACCCATGATACAATCCTGTTTGCTCAGAAATTCTGCCATTTCTATGGTGCAGTATTGAGATAAATTAATATCATTAACAACCTACTGAGAAGGATTTGATTTCTTAGAGAAACCTTTTATGTCGTGCTAGGCAAGTTGATGAGGTATCACGTTTGCTGTTAATATCATTTCTGCTTCTGGACTAGAAAAAAATTTCTATTCATCACCTCAGTGTTGCTCAGTATGCCATGTACTCCGAACTGGAGATGTAGCATTGCACTGAAATACCTACTGCTAAATTTGCAGATAATTATTTATGATCTTTGATCATAAATTTATGATCAAATAATCTTTGCTCCTTCTGAAAAACTTTAAAAATATCATTTTACACCTTGAAATCCTTGAGTCACTGGGACATTTGATGAAAACTCATCTTGTACCGCATTTGTCATGTGATGTGGAGCTCAACAATGGTTGATATTCTGGGTAGGTTAAATTCAATCCTTGTCATATTCTACAACTGAGATTAAAATCATCACCTAAAGAGCACATCTAGGACAACCTGAATATTGAGGTTAGAGAAAATAAAGATAGATCACAGAAGGAGACCCCAGACCAGGGCCTTTCTCAAGACTGTTCCATGAGACCCACAAGGTTTTATTTTTTGGCACAAGCAGAACATTTAGTCCAGAAAAAGAAACCTGGTTAAACAAAGTTGGACAAATGTTAAAATTGCAAGATAAGAATGTTTGTGGAGGAAAACACACAGAGAGACTTTTATAGAAATGCGGTGTTCCATGGACCATAAACATAGTTAATTGCTGTTCTCAGAATGTTTCCCACATTCCCTGCGATGACTGCCATAGCTCAAGTTTCCCATACATACTTTAGACCGCTGCAGCACAGTATTCCTGATTACTGCAAGTCCACACATTCAGATCCTCTGCATAATGCAGTTTGTTTCTAGCGTCTTCATACATACCTTTGACCATTTCATCTCTCCCTTCCCTATCCTATGAGACCACCACCACAGTAATTTCAGGCCTCCTCATTTGCTTCCTTCTCTTTGTTGGTCTGTAGGACTAGTTATTTGCTGTGTGCACTGGGATTTAAGATATATGTATGGTTAAATCTATGGTATGAGGGCAGACTGATAAGCTGATAAAGCCAATGCACTCTCACTGTGCCAAATAATGACTAACACTGTGTATCACTCTCTCAAAAGAGTGTTTTCTGTATCTACAGTTCTGACACACACCACTAACAGAAACATACTATATTTGAGACCAATGCACTCTGGCAGATTTGTTTACAATCAGGAAGTAATGTCTGGATCTGGCAATTACATAACATCATTAAACAGGACTAAAACTATCAATTGGTGTGACTGATGCCACTAGAAAAGGGGTCACTCACACACCTATTACTGGAAAAACTTTTTAATTTTGGATTTTTAACATTCTTTACTATTTACAAATAGAAGGAATGGAATACTATCCTTCATTCTTCCACAGATATATTTTTTGACAATTTTATTGTTTTGCCTTTATTCGATTTCCTACACTTTTAAACAGAAACTTTCTCCTCTCTGGTTCTTTCAACAGAAGTAATTTCTCTCCAAAAAAGAAAATTAATTTTGCCCTCTTTTTTTGAAGGACTTTTGGGCAAAGCTGTATGAGGTCTGGGTGGTATATTCCAGCTCCTGACAGGTACATATGCAGGCTCACTTTAGAGTAGGGTAGCACCATGGTCATCCCGTTGCTTCCATTTTGCTTTCCTTGCTATGGTCGGTGAAACTGCCTTATTATCTGGTCATATAATTGGAAATAATTGCCCTTTTTGGCAGGTAGGGGCAGTTAGGTTGAAAAGGTTTGCATGATTAAACAATCGATGCTAAGTTACAGGAATATGAATTTTGGTTAATCCATACGGATCTAATAGGCACTGCAGGTAAAAACACCTTTGATTTTGAGGTTTATTTCAAATATTAGCTTCCTAGTAACAGATAAACACCTTCAGCCATCTCCATGCGGGCACACAAACTTGGGTTTGGGGTCTTTTGCACTTTTAGAGTTCAATACCAAAAGCCCTGTTGTGATTTCACTTAAGGAAGGGGAACACCATCTCGTTCCTGAACAATTAGGTTTTGGAAGCAGGCATTTTAAATTCTTATCACTAAGAACTCCACTTAACTTCTACTGTAAATAATTGCTAAATGTCACAGAGCCCCGGAATCACAGAATGGTTCGGGTCGGAAAGGACCTTAAAGATTCCCTGGCTCCACCCCCTGCTATGGGCAGGGACATCTTCCAATAGATACGTTTTGAGAGGAAGTGAGACTCAGCTGCTGAAGAGCATCAGCCATATAAATGCTGTGATCCCAAACTCCCGGAGTTCCCCCGCAGCTCCAAAAATTGCATTCCCGTAAACGGCAAAAGCTGACAGAGTTCTGTCACCGCCACCAGCACCCCGGGCGTGCCGAGCCCCTGGCACGGTCCGAACCGCGCTGCCAGAGCCGTGCCTGCCGCGGCTGCTCCGGAAGCCCAAGGCAAACGAACAGCTGAGGCCCGCTAGCCCCCATGCTCCCGCTCTTCCCGGGATGGCCCGGTAGCGGCTGTAGCGGGAGGGGCGCTGAGGGGAGCGCGGGGCGGGGCGGTGCCACGCCACGCCAGGGCGCCTGCGCGAGCGAGTGGGTGGGCGGTGGGCCGGGGGGCTGCGGGCGGGAGCAGGGTTGTGTCGCTGTGGCACCGGCAGCGTGTCCCTGTCCCTGCGGCCGCGGGAACCTCGCCGGGAGCGTGTCCGTGCCCCTGCGGCCCCGGGGACAGTGGGAGGTGCGGGCCCCGTAAGTACGAACTCCGTCTGCAGAGCGGGGGAGCGCGGTGATGAGCTACCCGTCCTGAGGGCGAACGGTGGAATTGTGGGGGCGGGTGTAGAAACGAGTGCTGGGGGTAACGAGTGCCGGCCAGTGTTTCGGTTTGGGGTCGTTAGCGAAAGGGCTGAGGGGGTTGATTTAATTGCACGGACTTGGAGCGTCTGGTCTGTGGCCGAAACTGGATCGTCTTGTGCAGCTCAGGACTTCCAGGGAGTCCCTGTGCATGCGGGGAACCCCTCAGGGATATCACAAGCAGGACTTGAGGCTGTGATTGTGTAAATAAGTCTGCCTAGACATAATGTTCATCATAGTGTAGCTTTACTGAAATAATTCGCAATAGTTACATGTTTAAAAATTGCATACTCGGTGGAAGTACTTACTGTTCTCGGGCTGGGGGTTGTAAATCAGGAGATTTCTGCAAGGCACTGTTTTTTGCATTTTAAGTACGGCTTTGGATGGCTTTGAGTTAAAGTAGATACAGTACCGGGTGTTATTTTCTCCGTTTCACACATGGAGAGCGAGTGATGCTCTCCTCTAAACATTTTTTCACTGGCAAGGACATAAATTATTTCACTTGCTGTTCCAGATGTTCATTTGGAAGAGCCAGAATAGTGATCAGTAGGCTTGAAAGGAGACTTGCACAGGTTTATGGAAACCGTCATTTGACAAAAATATTCCAGGTGATGATGGAAACAAGTCCCTGAAAGGAGGTTGTTGGTCTCTTCCCCCAGGAAACCTGTGACAGGACAAAAGGAGACAGTCTTAAGCCGTGCCAGGGAAAGTTTAGGCTAGACATTATGAAAAAATCCTTCATAGAAGGAGTGACTGGGCATTGGAATGGGCTGCTGGGGAGGTAGTGGAGTCGCTGTCCCTGGAGGTGTTTAAAAGCAGACTGCATGTGGCACTTCTGAGATTGTGTAAAATGTGTTTGCAGGTGTTGAGGGGAAGAAGAAGTGGGGCTACTAGCACGAGTATTCAGGGTTTTATTTCTGAATCATAATATAAATGTTTCTAAAGTAAAGCTCTGATAAGACTTGAAACCTTGCAGACTTTAAGATTTTCACAGCATTTTGGTAGTAATAGTCAAAAAGGAGAATATTCAATTTCTTACTAACACTTGCTTGTCTCAAAGAGTTAGCATTGAATATGTCTTGCGGATTTAGCATTTTTTCTACCCCTTCCTTTAACATCTGTGAAAGTTTTCAAGGGACAGCTGAGGCAGTTTACAAGACAGTTTTCAACAGAGAGGTTTAGAGATAAAGGTGAAAGTTTGATGTCTTTGAGGTAGCTACTATTAAAAGAATCTGAAGAAATAAACTTTGGGATCAGTTAGCAATCTTCAACTGAAATATTTACACTTTTTGTCAGTCAAGTTAGTAGCTATGTGAGATGCTCTTTATCTAAATTTTTTTTTCTTTGCCAACTTAATGATTCTGTATGTCTTCTTTATTGCAAACACTGATTAAATTTAGAATACTTAAAAGTGGAACTTTGAAGTTTTGTATTATTGTCTCTCACTGTTCAGCTTGGATAATGTTTCGTAAACCTTTCTTTGACAATCGCCTTTCATACAAGAAAATGTTACTGTGACTGAGTTTTCTTGATAAACACTTCCTTTAGGTATGATTGATCTTGTTTTTTATTTATGTGGGTATTTCCTTTTCATTTTTGTAAAAGCTGTGTTTCCTTTTTGCAAATGCATTTCAGTTAGAAGTAAGACATTTGCTACTTCAACTTTGGAAAGCTTGGTTTTTTGTTTTTCTCTTTGGTTTGAGTTGTCATGTCTTTCTCTTCTAAATAATATGTAGGACAAAAATAGACATTGAGGGGTGCTTGATTGCTGGCTTTCTATTATATGATCTTAAGTCAAAGTTACCTGTATGAGTTTGGTGAACTTGGCTTTTGTTAGTTTGAAGGAGGTATGCCTGGAGATTCTGTAGCCTGATTAAATGATGCAAGAATCTGGTTAAACACCTGGTTTTGGTTTGTTTTTTGTTTTTGTTTTTTTTTTTTTTTTGCAGATAGGAGTTCAAAAGTCACCCAGCAGGTCTGCAGCTGGGATAGCTGGCATTTTTTTGCTTCAGAGACTGGAGGTTTTGCCCTGCATATAAATGGGATCTTGAAAATATTGTAAAATGGTAGGAGAAAGAAAACACCCTAAATATGTTGAAAACCACAAAGAAAAAAGGTGAAGGAAGCTAACTTAGCTTCTGTTTGAAATGCTTTGGCATGTCTACAAGTAACATGCCTTACAGCTGCAATTGGGTCATCTTGGTGTCCTGAGGGCAACAGCTGGGTAATATTTGTCAGGCAGTGAATTGTGGGATAAAGTTATCATGCATTATAATTCAGCTAATCCTTTTAAACTGATACTATGGTAATTGTAAATGTGTGCAGTTACAAGTAAGAGCAATGTATTTGGATCTGATGTTGGTGGGGCATCATCAGCAGTAATCTTGTGCTCCCCCTCAGTCTCCAGTCCTGTAGTTGACTTGTGAATTCTTGCATCTAATTTTATTAATTAGTAAGATGGGAAGGGATAAGACCTGCACAATAATGAGAAGTAAAGGGTTGGAAAGGAGACACTACTCCCTGCTCTGCTTCTGAGTTAAGTATCATCCCTCTTGACCTTCTCTCTTCTTCCTGGAAAGAGAGCGAGCCCATCTGCTGCTGGGGTGAGGAAGATTGGAGAGACGGGAGCTCTGTAGTCCTGAGAGGGTAGGAGAGGAGGAACCCAATCACATCTCGTTTAATTCTCCAGACTCCCAAGCAGTAGCTGGTTAGTTGGTGGAAGGAAATTAGTAACTGAGTGTAGGAGTGATAAGCTGTCTCCCTCTGTCTGAAGTTTTGCTGAGCTGCTTTTCCAAAAGGTAATAATATCCTGACTCTCAGGAGTGTATTTTTCAAATTATTTATGCAAGCGTTTGATTAAAATTTCTTGTTGCAATGTTGTACTAGTTTTGAGCTCCAAAATGTTGTTCTAGGCCGTAACACTTCCAAAGGGTTTGAGTCAGAGCTCTTAAATTTTACGTTTGAAACTTTTCTACTGCATAAAGATCCATCTGTAGATTGGTCAAAAACTGTCATAGGTGTAAATTGTGTTTTAACACGGATAAAGTCCCATACCTTTAATAGCTTAACAAAGCCATGCCATCTGTACACCTTTTGGATGAATGTCTTTGCAGTAGGCCCTGAGAATTTGTAATCCTTGCTGGGATAAGACTGCAGAAATAATAAAAAAATAAATCTGATCGTGCCTGAGGAAACTTTGGCTGGAATGGCTTTGGTGCAATTCTCATGCTGAAGCACCTTCATGAGAAACAAAAAATGGGATTCTGTTTTCAATTACAGTAATTTCATGACTATAAGGCGCACACTTTTGACTAAAATTTTCCCCCGAACCCGGAAGCGCGCATTATAGACCGGTGCGCCTTATATGATCTACAACGTTGCGAAATTTGCCAAACTGGAAGTGTGAGCCGCAGTGGGGGGGCGGTGCCATGGGAGCGCTGAGTTGTGAGGGGGGGGGTGGGAGTGGGCAGCCAAGGCTGGCAGGAACCGCACGGGGAGGGA
>PYHW01009617.1:498949-516670 GCA_013186435.1 Turdus rufiventris
GCCAGCTTGCCCTGGCCTCGGGGAGATGGGGCGGAGCCCTGGCAGGCATGTACCAATTCCGTGGAGGGGGGGAGGAGTCCCAGCAGGCTTGCCCCAGCCCCGTGAAGGCAGGGCGGAGCTCCACGGGGCCAGGGCAAGCCTGTCGGGACTCCTCCCCCCCCCTCCACGGATTGGGACATGCCTGCCGGGGCTCCACCCCGCCTCCACCTGGCAGCTGTGGCCCTGCTGGCTCCCAGCTCTCACTTCCATGTAGGCAAATTTTCAGAACTTTGACCATCAGATAAGGCGCACTGGACTATAAGGCGCACTTCCAGGTTCAGGGGAAAATATTTTAGTCAAAAGGGTGCGCCTTATAGTAGTGAAATTACTGTAATTTTCTTTTTTTTTTTTTACAACTTTTTTCATAGATACTTGTAAACTGAAAATTATAAATGTAATAAGTAGCTGCAGGTACTACTTCTATATTCCTTTAGCTAACTGTGGTTGACATTTTCATTTAAAAAATGTATTATGAAGCCCAAATAAGAATATGCAATATTGTAATATAGTGGTTTTCTCAGATGTTATTTTACTGTGCAGGAGAGATTCGAGTGAGGAATTTGGCCAGGAATATGTTGAAGTGTTTTTGTAAAGTGTCAAGGCCTCTGACATCTGTCATCTATACTGACTGATGCGACTCCAGCAAGGCAGAAGCTGCCAGAAAAAGATAGGGTATTGCTGAGTTGAGTCATGACCTGACCATTCCATTACACATGGAGTTCCTGTGTTCAGAGGAATCTGTTTTATCCTGTGTTTTTTCAGGATATTCCACTCACCTTGGATAGGAAGGTGTTTTTAAAAAGTGCTGTATTCATTTAAAAATACTTCTGTGGTAAGCATTAGGGAGCAATGGGCTGTGCCAGAACTATTTGCTGTATCCCTCACTCTGTTGCTTTGGCTGGGCTCAGGCTGACAGTGCCATGTCTTACAGTGAGGTCAGTGGCTTAGCTGTAGTTGTGTAACAAGAGAGGCCATTCATAAATGTGTTTCTTGGCCTAGAGATGCTAGATTGCATTTCCTAGCATATCAGAGTTCACTGTGCCTCAGGAAAGTGAAAACTGTACCGCAGGATTGGAGTAGCACGCACTCATTTGCTATGGCTCGGGAGAACTCTCACCTGAGTGTACAGTAGTCAATCTCATGTTGTAGCAGGAGGAGATGCCTTGAAAGAAGCTGCAGCCTGTGGCATCCTGGCCTGGATCAGCAACAGTGTGCTTGGCAGGATTAGGGTAGTGATTATTCCTCTGTGTTTGGCAGTGGTGAGGCCACACCTTGAATCATGTGTCCGCTTCTGGGCCCCCTCACTACAAGAAATATTTTGAGATGCTGAAACAAGTACAGACAAGGGCAACAGAGCTGGTGAAAGGTCTGGAGCACAAATCTTATGAGGAGCAGCTGAGGGAGCTGGGTTTGTTTAGCCTGGAGGAAAGAAGACTGAGGAGAAACTTGACCTCTCTTTAGAACTACCTGAGAGGGTTGGTCTCTTCTCCCAAGTATCAGTCAACAGGACAAGAGGAAATAGCCCCAAGTTGCATTGGGGGAGGTTTAGATTGGATGTTGGGAAATATTTCTTTATGGAAGGGATTGTCAAGCCCTGTAGCAGTCTGACCTTTGAAGTGGTCGAGTCATTGTTCCTGGAAGTATTCCCAAGACTTCTAGATGTGGTGCTTAAGAACATGGTTTAGCGGTGGGCTTGGCAGTGCTGGCTTAACAGTTGGACTTGATCATAGAGGTTTTTTCCAATCTAGATGATTCTATAATTCTGTGACCTGTATTCCTTGTCCCTCTGCACTGTTGTGGGTTGGGAAGTGCATAAGGTGGGAATGAATGAGTGAAGTTGAGCCTGGAAAGAAGGAAGTGGAAGAGAAGTGTACTTCTTGTCTCTCACCATCCCGCTCAATTTTTAATTAATAACAAATTCATTTTCCCCAAGTTGAGTCTGCCTTGTCAGTTGGAAAGTGACCTCTGAGTATTTACCTCCCCCTCTTCTGTTCAGGAGTGATAAAGTGAGAGTCTAGCAGCCAGAAAATCAGGAACACACTTTTAAAAGACAATGGACTTCACACATACCAGTGCTGCATTTGTCTAATGCATTACCTGTGGAGACAGTTTTTCAGCTTATTGATCATAAACCAGAGCAGGCTGGAACACAGGAATAGCACTCCTTATTCAGGGTAGTGTTGAGTGGAAGAACAGTGGTGTCCATGTTAGGAATATGCAAGGTAGTGAGGCATTCCTATTTTCTTCAATGTCTTGCATTAACGATGTATGGAAAGTCCTCTTTCAGTGCTTTTCTGATATGAAGTTCTCTTTGTGAGAAATGGATTTATTCTATTTAGCTGCCGAGAGTTTCCTCATTTATATCATTGCAGTTGCTTTTTCTGTGCTGCCCACATTCCTGGAGACAGTAAGTTGTGTAAGTTAAAATATTCAGGCTATTGCCCTAGTTTCACCTGAGATAGGATTGCAGTAATTTCATGAGTATAAGGCACACCAGAGTATAAGGCGCACTTTTTTTTTTTTTTTTTTTTTTTTTTTTTGCAGCGAGGATCCTCATGCAACAAAGTAACGAATTAGTAATGGAATCATGCGATCATGGGGTTTACTGGCTCGGCTTGGGGCTGGCCGGCCCCGGCCCCCCCGCAGCCTCCAGCCCTGGCCCAGCTCGCTCGGGGCCGGGCGGGCTCAGCTCGGGGCTGCTGCAGGCTCGGACTTCTGGGTTGGCAAATTTCTGAACTTTGTCCATATATAAGACGCTTCAGGGTATAAGGTGCACTTCCAGGTTCGGACCAAAATTTTAGTCAAAAGGGTGCACCTTATACGCGTGAAATTACTGTAATTTTCTTCCTAGTAGCTGGTACAGTGGTGGGGTTTTTATTTAGTATGAGAATAAGGTTGATAACACCAGGGATGTTTTGGTTGTTGCTGAGTAGTGTTTACCCCAAGTCTGGGCTTCTCAGTTTCCCTTGTTCTGCCAGTGAAAATGCTGGAGTGGTACAAGAATTTGTGAGGGGCACAGCCAGAACAGCTGATGCAAAATGGCCTAAGGAATATTCCATACCAAAGGGCATCATTCTCAGTGTATCAGCTGTGGTGAAGGCTGGCCAAGGGCAGCAGCTCAGGGTCTGGCTGGACATTGGTGACCAATTGCATTGTGTCTGTTGTGTATTCTAATTATTATTATTGCCCGCAGTTATTCTTATTATTATTTTCTTCTTTTTCTGTCCTATGAAACGGTTTTCATCCCAGCATGTGAATTTTCTCGCTTCTACTTTTCTGATTCTCTCTCCCGTCCCACTGTTGGTGGGGAGTTGAGGGAGTGGCTGTGTGGTGTTGCCAACTGGGGTTAAACCACAGCAGTTATTTCCTGGTGTGTTACGTATTCTTTTATTTTTAATTTTTTTTTTTGTGTGTGTTTGTAATTCAGAGTTGGAGCTGCCAGTACCTTTGTTTTTTTTATATTGAGTATCAAGTAGTTATCAAGTAATAGAGTGTGGAGCCAGCACATCTGTGTATCTCTTTGTATTCTTGACGTAACTGGAATATTTTAGCTGGCAGTGGCTGTTACTGTAATCAGGTCCCACAAGCGTACCTTGGTCTGTTTCTTTTTAACTCATACCTTTCCTCTTTAAAATTGCCTGCTTTCAGGCAGTTTGCGGAGTGTTACCAGTCATTGTCTGGAAATATCGCTTATCATTCTCCCAAAATAACCATTCTCAGTCAACTGAAAGCTGAACTACTGTTTTTCTGCTGGTTGTCGTGCTGGGTTTTCTGACGTTTTTCCGTGGGAAGCGTAGACAAAGGATTACAGAAGGTTGCTAAAATTCTGCTTGCTTCCTAATCCAGCTAGCTCCATGTTTTCATGAGAGCTTGTGCTGGTGCAGGGAAATTATAATTTGGAGACTGGACCATAGAGAAACATGAGACGGTGACAGTCAAGACCCAGACTGGTCTGGCTTTGTGACTAACCAGTTGAAACAAGTGGTAGTGCTAAAGGTTCTTTCTGCACTACTGAGTGTCTGAAATGAGGAAGCTTTTTTCTGAAATTCTTGTGCAGTCCTGATAATAGATAAGATCTTTGTGGCACAGAGGAGGTGCCACTGACTGGGGAAGCCTTGAAATACCTACCTACTTGGAATGCATGTATTGCACAAAGAGTTCAAACAGGTTTGAGTTAGAAGAGATTTAATACTTGTCATGAGGCTGTACCTATAATTTCTCTCCCACCCTTTACTGCAGTCCACCTTAACCATATACCCCTTGCTTACTCAGGTTGTTGCAATGCTTCATCCCTGGTAGTCTGAGGGAGCCCCCAGATTGGTGAGATGACAAAGTGACACCTCTGTTTCCATCCAGCAGATCCTGTGGGGTTACTAGAGGAGTTTTACAGGTCAGAGTGGTAGAAAAAGCACGAGTGAGGGACAACCTAGTAATAGGATAAAGAGGGTCAGTGAGCCAGGCTGTTTGGTCCATGGTGGGACTATGATCAATGGGTATGTCTAGGTGATAAGAGGAGTGTAGTCGAGCACTGGGACTTCTCTGCAGATATGGACAAGAGGGTTGGCAACTTGATGTGTGTAAGAAGAATGACATCTCTAATGTTTAAAATCTCCAAATGGAGAAGATGCCAAAAGGACAACAATAGATTGTAGTTTGCTTTTTGGAGCAAAGGCTTGAGCCTTTGTTTCTAATGGAAAGGTTTGTTGTGGGAATTATTTTTGAGCAGTATGTCTTCTGTCCCAATATGCCTGAGTGCCTGTGTGCTGGTTCTGCTGTGCTAGGAGGAAAGGAGGGAGGCTGGCTGCCATCCCAGCTGGTTTGTGAGCTTAGGGAGGGGCATGTGGGACAGCGCCACAGAGCCTCTTTTTTTTTTTTTTTTTTTTTAATTTCCCCTCCCCCCCATCCTGTGATATTGAGCTGATTCTTTCCTGCTACCTGTGAGAGGTAACAGAGGTCTCTTTATGGTATGGGGTTTCCTAGATTAAAAGTGTCTGCTGCTTGTAAAGTGCTCTCTTGAAGTGCTCTCCGTAGTTCTTGGCGTCAGTGCTTGGGAAAGAGGGATGTAGCAGCAGCAGTGAGTGGTTTAATGTGCTTTCTTCATTTGGCTTGAAATTCTGAGAAATGGAAAAGGGAGTTTGTTTGAGGATTGGATTTTTTTGTTTGTTTGTTTTTCTTTTGAAATAGCATCATTTCCTAGTGCAGTTGGTGGGTTTTAAATAGGAAGAGGTAGTAGGATTATGGAAGTGTTGTGCAAAAGAGGTGTTAAAAGCGACTAGCTTAGTGCCCTACTAAGAAACTAATCTGTTGAAAAGAAAGAAGTGCCTGTGAAAGGAGTAGGTATAGACTCTTGTAAAACTTGAAGACTTGATCTGTCCTGCATAGGAAAGCCGATGCTCTACAGTGATCTTTCTACCTTCCCAGTTGTCAGGAATTTTAATTCCTTCTTGGTGGATTTCATGAAAAAGACTGTTACACTTCCTGAGGTACCCAGAGCTAACCTATTGCTGCTTTTGATTTTGGCCTAGATAAAACAATAAATAATTGTCTGTTTAGTACAGATCTGATTAAATGCAGTCCCAGGGAACTCTTTCATGCTTCATTTCCTGCTTATAGTTTTAGAGTTAGGTTGAAGTGAATGCTCGTTGCTGCTGAACATGTTCTGCTGCCTTTGGAATTTGTGTGTGAGCTTGAGGAGCTTGCAGGGACTTCTAGAAAATCCTGGGTGGGAAATCTGTCCTTACTTGACCATGTGAAACAGGTAGTCAGAAAGTTGGTTTGTGTAAATTAAAAATTAATTTTCCTGTTGTCAGCTGAAAATATCTTTCTGGAGCTGTCCTGCAGATGTTCCCTACAGGGTGAATTTTTTAAAATGTGAACATGTGAAAAGTAAAATTTAGGCACCGTGTTCTCACTGATTATTTATACTATTAAGCATAACTTTTTTTGGATAAGTAATCACTTGATTCTAAGCTTTGGCATAATTATCATAATGACATAATATCTAAATATGTATCAGGGAAAAATCACTGTTTGGAACTCAACTCCAGTTACTTACTACATTTTGTTCATAAGGTTACTTTCCTTCATTAACATCTAGATCAGGTCTATCAGTTCTCAGTCTTCTGGCTGATACTGACTTTGTCTAGGAATTCTGCTTCGATGAAAAGAACAGCCTTTGGTCCAGTATTCCTGGGCATTTCTGAGCTTGGTAGTGCTGCTGGCTTTAGTACAACCTTCAATGCATAGGTTGACCCTGCAGCCCTTACATGGGGAACTACCTTGTACGTGTATTGTTTGCTCATTCTGTGCTTGCACAGTGTGTCAGACTCCAGTGCACATGTGTTTCTGCTGGGATAACCCTGGATGAGTATGGACGGGGTTTTGATCTTCTTAGTTTGCTTCAGAAGAAGTCTTGGCTATGCTGGAACCTTGCTTACTATTTTGTACTGCCTGGATGGAGAAGGGCAAGTTAGGGCTTCATGTTTATACCATCAGGCTCAAAGATGAGAAATTAATGCCCCTGTTCCTGGAGGAGTCATACAGCTCTGTGTCCTGGATGGGTTCCTGCAGATAAGTCTTATAAGCAATGCCAGCAACCTTCCAACAAGGAAGCAGTGTTTGACGTGATTCAAAACACATAGCAGGCTATAGAACTTGAGTGTCAGACAAGCTGCAGAGTACAGGGACAGTTGGTACAGGTGTGATATTGGGAAAGGCTGAACATTCACTATTTTTGTGCCTCAACATGATCAGAAAGCTATTTAGAATTTTGTTACAGTGTCTGTCTAGATATGAGTATATCTACATGTAGATGGAGACCTTTTACCTTTTCCATCAATTTTAGAATTCTGACTGATACCATATTTGGCTTTGTTCTGTTTAATTTTTTTTTTAATAATGCATCTTGAAATGGATACTGTGGTGGTTTTGACCTTGTGGTCTGAAGGGCCATACCCTTCTAGCCAGCTGTAACTTTCTACACTAGGTTTAGTTATGCTTCACTGAGATTTTTTTTTTACAAGAAAGTTACACTTTGTTTCCTTGGAAAGTTTCTTTGCTCTATTTTATGAAGGTTACATAAAACTAGAGTCAGGTTTCAGAGCTATGAGAAGAGTTTAGTTGCAGACGTGTTCTCCCACCCATGTTTGAGGGTTGGTCACCCTGAATTACAAAGTACAGGAGAAAAAAGAACCATGTTTCCAGCTTCTGAGATACTATTGTTTATAGCCAGATTTGTTCAGTATTGAATTATTGTTTTCACATGGTATAATGTATGACTAGGTGGCCTTTTTTCACCACCACCCCCAATTAATATACCAGCCATAATCAAGGGGTACCAAAGATGAGAAGATGAGCTTCATTAACTGCATCGAGAACAAAAAGGAAGATGGGAAATTGATTAGTGGGACAGGGGACTTGGTTGCTCAGAATGTGGAAAGGACTCAGCTACTGAATGTCTCTTCTGCCTCAGTTGTTACTGTCAAGACTAGAAAGGCTGGAGTAGATTTTGCATTATTATTTTAGTCAGTATTTAAGATTAAGACTATTCCCTTAATAATGCTTTTATGTTAGTATAAAAGCCAGAGTTATAATACATACTTCTCCAAGTATGGCTTTTTAGCAGCAGGCCCTGAGACTAACTTTTGGGTTTTTTTTTACTAAGGTCCAAGCTCTGGTCTTCTTGACTCTAGGTTAGCTGTCTGACTTAATAACCAAGGTACTTCAGGCTTGCTGAAAGATAACTTTTTTAAACTGAATAGTCCTTAGTGTGAAATAGTAACACAGCACCCTCAAGAGAGGCAATGGCCAAGGTTTTTCATTTTGTTTCTCTGACAGGCAGGTTCTTATTGAGGGTTAATTTCTTGCTTGTCCTTTTATTCTCAGTTATTGTCATCTTAAGTTCCCAAGTTCTCAGTCTTTGGCAGGAGTCATAAAAGTGACAGCTCTTCAGTGTCATCTTCATTCATAAAGGTACAGTTCTTCTACATTTTTTCCTCCTCTGTTGTTAGAATCAGATTGGCATGTTTACAGAAAGGCAATTCTCATTTTTCAGGGGGAAAAAAGCCAGGCAAACAGCCTTTTAATCTCTGAAGTAATAACCTAAGGTAAACTGGTGGGTGAATTAATTAATCTGTGTTTTTCCATTTAAAATACAAAAATACCTTTGTGTGTCTGCATTTTGAAATACATGCTGTATTCTCCATAGATAGCACACACACAAAAAAAAATCAAACTGCGGGATTCCGAAACATGAATTATTGCCCTTCTGCATGACTGTTGTGATGAGCTGAAGGTGACTAATGGTTGTGCTCATGTGTGCATATTTTTGCTGCCTGTTGAAGGGCTCAAATGTATTTTAACCATGAGCAGCGTTCTGTTGCTGACATAGAAGCCAGTGGAGATGTGACTTTAGTTATTATGAGAAATTATTCACACTGACAGTAGTATAATGTGAACATTTGTCAGAGATAAGTAACGTGAACTTTTAGTGGTAACTACTTGCAAAGCTGACAAAGGAAATTAATACGTGTGAGATTTGGAATAGGAGTGGAGGAGAGTAGAAATAAAGTTGGTGCAATAAGTTCATAGTTTATGTCCATAATTTTAACATCCTAGTACCTTAGCAATTTTACAGCTGCTTTCCTTTTACAGTTCATACTCTTACTGATATTTTAACAAGAACAACAAAATATTTCAGAAACTGCTGCTTCTGACTAGTTCTGCTGCCTGCCCCCTGGTGTTTCTTTATATCTTTATATTCCCATGGATAGTTAGTTTTAAACTTTATTTATGAATGAAAGAATTTCTTATGGAGGACAGCCCATTTGCAGTAATCTTAGTACCAGTGGTGAGCAATGGTTTTAACTCTTTTTAAAGATTATATTCCATTTTTGGGCAAGTGGGAATCTGTCAATATAATAAACACCTTTTGATAGTCATTTGCTGCATATTAAGTTTGGTATCTTTACTTTTATGTTGTCCTTCTCAGCCAAGATTAATCTGGGGTGCACTTGGATTGGGTGATGGAGAAGGAAATTCTCTCCTCATGCACTTTATGCAGTGAGACCTTTGGTTTATTTTGGACAAAATTTCACCCTTTGGGGAAGTGCTTTACCTGATGAATGCTGCATAGCAGCTGAGAGGCCGTGAAAGGCAGCAATTCAGATTATTCCATAGAAACTTGTAGATAGAGTTTAGATAAGCAAATTCTAAGGTTTTTGATTTAATAATTGCAGGCTAATATTACCCATGAGGTCTATGCTCTCAGATGATTCATAGAGCCTATCACTGATTTCCTCTGTGCAACTATTGCAGGGTGTAAGCTGATGGGGGACGGTGGACTTTTTCTCTTTTGAGTCCCTTTACTTCCTTAGAGAATTGCCGTGTGTTGCATGTGAATGGGGAGAGCAGGTTGGCTCTTCCATGAAGTACCTGCCAGGAGGGACAGCAGCTGGTAATTCCCAGTGAACCCTAAAAGCTTGGGAGTTCATCTTGTTAGTCCTGGGTCAGGCTCCCATACACATTCCCATGGATCAGCAAAATTCTCCAGAAGACACCGGGCCTGAACTAGTGAAAATGTGGAGTTACTGTACTTCTTGTGCCTGTGATATCTCTCTAGGGTTTCATGTACTTCAGAGGCTAGTATAAAATAACCTTTTCCATGTTTTTGTGTTTATTCTCTTGATCTAGCCTGTTTCACATGCATTGTCTTTAATCACTGCCTTTACTTCACTTAGCTTCAGTGCTTGTTCTTCTCAGAAGTGGCAGTTTGCTTGTGTTTTCTCTATCAGACCTCTCTTTTATTAAAATTTTATTCTTTCTCTACTATGATATGATCACAGCCAAGAGAAGTAGAGTGGTAACTATAGTATGATGGCAGTGACAGGCATAGAGCCCTTGAAAGAGGGCAGGAAGTGGAATAAAGTATTGGCTCCTCAGACCTAATGCTTTTGAAAAACTGAACCTTTCCCTTAAAAAGCACAAAGATTTTCTTCCTTCAACTGTGTTTGAGAGGGGTAATACTGGACAAAGACATCGAAGGTGGTACTGAAAGGCAGCAGATAAAGAATAATGATTTCTAATACCAATCAGGTGTTGTGGGTTTCACACTGCATTGTGCAGAGCAACCTAGCATCAATAATACTGTCTTTCAGAAGAAAGCAGTTTATTTTTGCAGAGATTCATGTGGTTTTCATTTTGGATGGGCTTTACTCATAGCAAGCAGAATCTCTTGTTTTGCAGCTGTTGTTAATTTTGGTAGGAACAGAAGTAGTAAAACCTGTGTATTGCCAGGCACTGTACACAGACATAACATGGGGTAGTGCTTGCACTTTCTGATCTGCAAAAAGAATGAAGATTGAGAGAGAAGAACAAAACAGAAAAATTATTTGCATAAAATCATGCAGCTAGTTTGTGGCTGAACTAAGACCAAAGCTCAGTGTCTTGGTTTCTGACCAGTTGCTCATACTTGCTGTTCCTTTTTATGTATGGTCATAACCTGTTTTCATGAAGTCTGTGAAGGTGTAGCAGTGGAGAAACTAATTATCTCCTTCCCTTTTTGTTTTTTGTGGTCCAGGTTAAAGTCATATTTTGTGACATTTGAAGAGCAAACAGTACTATGGCCCCATGAATTTCAAAACTGCAGGAAGTGCAACAGCCCTCCCTACCTCCAGCTTTACTTCCCTACTGTGACATTCTTATTGGGAGCTGTGGTTTCATCTTCACTGGATATGCAGTAACCTGCCTCGGCATCAGAGCAGAGGAAGCAGTTTGTGGATGAGGGAAAGCCATGGCCTTGGGCTTGAATGTTTTTAACCTCTTCTATAAGTTCAAAGTGTTGGTGCTTGTCACTTTATTTGTGATGGTGCTGTGGACCACATTCAGTTACTTAGTGGACACCAGACAGGAAATTGCTAAAGCTAAGAGCATGGTGGAGTTTTTCAGGAAGGTAACTAGCCTGGATTACAGTCAAAAGGAAGAGAAGATTGAATCCACTGCAGATGTTCCCATGGTGAAGTCATTTCAGGGTCCCTGCCCAGCTCTGTCTCCATACCTTCGTAAGTGATGGTGTTTTCCTCTCCTCTCTGACACGTTAATTTACTGTAGTGCTGCTGACTTGGGTTTCTTCTTAGCCGTATTCCAGTTGGATACCTTTCCTGTGAAACCAAGACAAGCAGTTGCAGTTAGTGCTTCTAGGTGAGGGAGTGTCTTGTGGCACCCAGTGCCTGTGCTGCTCTCTGCATTTGTTGATAAAACAGCTTTGGTAACACACCTTGGCTACTCTGAACAGTGTTTGCACTCTGAGGCTTTGTCTGTCCTGACCCCCTAAAATCCAGTGGCGTGGGCAGGAGACTGGGAGTGGACACAGCCCTGACTGATGACCCCAGCTGACCACAGGTGTGTTCCATACCCTGTGACTGTGCCACTCATCATCCTCAGCAGTAAAAGCTCAGGGAAAGGAAGAAGGAGGGATGTTCATGGTGGCAGTATTTGTCTTCCCAACAACTGCTGGATGTGCTGAAGCCCTACTTCCCTAGACGTGGCCAGACACCTGCCTGCCAATGGGGATTAATGAAGGAATTTTTCTTTTTCCCTTGCTTACATATGTATCTTTTGCTTTTTTAAAAAATTAAATTATTTTTGTCTTAACCACAAGTGTTTTCACCTTTCCTCATTTTTTTTTGCCTTTCATTATTAAATACACTTTTGTGTGTTTATATTGGCAATGGAAGGACTTCACAGCTCTGTTGGAATTAGCACTAATTATGATGACGGTTCAAATGGGTGACTGTTTTCTTGGTTTGGGCATTTATATTATTCTACTCTTTTCTTGGCTTGGTACTGCTAGCAGCAACAGGCTCCTACTTTGTAGTATCATGTCATTATCTTCTTTCTCTTCCTTATCATGAACCTGATTAGGGATTTGTTTGGGAAGCTGGATTCTTCCGTGATATAATCCAAAAGCTTCTGTCTCTCTGCACAACCTCACCCCAAGACACATTTGGTTAAGTAAATGCAGCAATGGCTGTAACCGTCACAGTTGCTTGTATGGTACTTTTTCATGAGCTTACTGAGTCCAGAAGAGCTGAGATGATAGCTCAGTGCAAGAGAAGGGATGAAAATTTCGTTTGGCTACAGAAAGCCTTGGTATGTTTTATTTCACTAATCTGTAGCCTTAAGCCTGTCATCCTTTTCTTGTGCTTTAGGTACCAATGACTTCTTACAGCCACAGTCCTATGTCTTTTTCCACTTTATTCTCCTCTGCTTTGCCCTGGCAGCCATTTCTGGCCAATCCTTCTGCAGTAGCTTAGAACTTCTCTTGGGCTTTTTAAAAATATTTTTGTTTTATTGCCACTACTTCATAGTCAGTTTAAGCAATAACATGCTTGACACCCTCTCCTTCCACTGCCTGCATAAATTCCTTGTACTTTTCTCTTGGAAGGGAGGGAAGCCAGTTGGGGCTTGAACCTGGTTTTCTTTCACTAGTTGCATAGTGCCTCATTAAGCAACTGCACCAGCCACAACCTGAAAGGACTCAGGAAAGGTTCTTTTGCTTCTCTTACAGGAGGTGCCACCAAACTCTCCTTCACACCATTGGTTACACTGGAAGAAGTGCAAAAGAAGAACCCTCTGGTAGCCAAGGGCCGGTACCACCCTGTGGAATGCTCAGCCCTGCAGCATGTAGCCATCCTTATCCCACATCGCAACAGAGAGAAGCATCTGCTGTACCTCCTACAGCATCTCCACCCCTTTCTGCAAAGGCAGCAGCTGGATTATGGCATCTATGTCATTCATCAGGTGAGGCAGCTGTGCAGAGCCTCTTTGGGTGAGGGTGATGGCTCTGTCCTGCAGCCTCAGAAGAGGCTTCTGCTCTTTCTGCTCTCTGACATCAGTCCTCCAAGCCTGCCTCTAGCAATTCTGCTTGCTGAGGAACGCAGCAATGCCTGCAGCCACTGCTGGTGGCACTCTGAATCTCAGGGCTGGGGTGTTTTGGCTGGGGAGTGTCTTTAACTGGTGTTCATTTCTCAGTCTAAATAACTTGGTGTTTCTGAGTCAGCATGCAAGGTAAGCATCTTCTGCACAGCTAATGTCACCTCTTGCAGTATCCACACATGTAACTAGGCTGGCCTGTTCTGTCTTCACATTTGGAGTCATTTGGATAGAAGGCCCCAGTTTGTCTCAAGCCCTTCTCTCCAGTCAGGCTCTTGTCCTTAGTATGTTGTATGTATCATGTGCTTTTATTTTTGCTTTCTCAAACTACTGCTTGTAGCTGATTTATTTGCCCAGCGAGTGCAGTGGGAAGTAGTCATCATGGAAGAGCAGTTGGTTCCTGAAACATTTATTTCTTTATTTGCATTCTTTCTAGCAATACTGTTTCAGTGGCTAAAACATAAGCAGACCTGTGCCACATTGTCTTAGATCAAGGGTTCATGTTCAAATTGCATGTGCTAAAAGCATTATCTACTGCTCTTTTGTAATATGTTGTCTTTTTCTTGATCTTCTGTTATGTTTATTTTCTTTTCCTGTCGTTTACTTATATGTTCTGCTTTGGCTCCAAAAAGTTCTTTGAGATGGCAGAAGAGAAGGGTGATAAATTAATACAGTTTCTCTTCCCTCCTGATTAAAGAGCCTAGAGTCAATTAATCAGTATGAGGCAGTACTTTCTAGGTGAAAGCTTCTACTCTTACACTTCTGCTCAGCTGAATGTCTCAGCTGAACGACAATAAAAGTCATGGTATGAGATTTTTTACTTGGAATGAACTATTCTTTCATTGTTTAGAGTCATCGTGTGGCCTCTAGAGTGGAAAAACGAGGGTTTTTTTCCCTGGATTAATATGTACTATAATCATACATTTGCTGGTTCATTCTAGCAGGCAGCAGTGGTTAGGAATAAATTATTGGGATAATGGGAATAGCTTTTTAATTTATTTAAATATGTGAAGTGGAGAACTGCTGTTGTCATGTTAGCAAAAAGTAATACAGAATTATGGAAGTTTTGTCTGAGTGCAGCAGTGTCAAGTCTGAATTTGTTCTATCAGAGATTGTGCTTGGAAGCCTTCATGTATATAGGCATGCCCAAAGACTGGAAAGTGGGTCTAACTCTTCTGGGGTAAATCCGTCTTTGCTCTCAGTTTGTGATGTCATTAGTTCTAAGTCTCTTTTGAAGAAAGACAAACAGGATTTAACTGTTAAAATACAGTCTACTTCAGAGGTAGATTAAATGGGCCTTTTGTATTTTTTTTCTGTGAGCCACTGAAGAGCTTACTCCAGATTTCTTCTTTGTGGGCTGCTTTTAGCACTTCTAAAGTCATGCTTCTCTAAATGTGTGCATACATGAATGTTGCACTCAAAACAGTGTGAATTTGTAATCCCTAAAGGGTGAATAATTTCTTTCCCAGCATAAATTTGTCTTGTGGTCAGTGTTATTCTTCCATAGAAACAAAGGGAGACAATTCTGTCCTCGATAAAAGATGAGTAAATTTTGCTGTTTGTTCAGTATGTGGTCTGACATGGAAAACTGCCCTTCCTGGAAAGCAGTATCAGCTGCTCTTGGGTTGCTGTGGTGGCTTGCACTGATGAGGAAAACAGAACTTCAGCAGATGGAAGAGGCTGTCCCTGAACTGGGCTGGATTTGATACTCAATACAAGTGATGTTCTCCAAATGTACCTTACCAGACATCTGATTTGTTCTGTTCACTCAATAACCTATGTTTTCATCCTCAGGAAGAGGATGTATTTTTATATATGGGATGTATCTTTATATATGGGACATTAAAAAGCAAACAAACAAAATACCCTTTTCAGAAATTTGATATCCTGATTTGGGGTGAATTGTATCTACATTTTTTACTGGAAGATTTCTCTCTAGAGGATGGATGCAATTGATTATCCATCTTGTAATTTTTCAGAATGAACACTGTATTGTATTTTTCAGGCTGCAGATATTGAGTCATAAATCCCATAAATCTTCTTCATTCAGGAGCAGACGATTTTTTTAGTGAACAAATCCTGCTTTAGAGCAGAGTGTCACTTTTTAGAAAAACAAAACATGCTCTCTATATAATAGCTTTTCTTAACAGCTCACCTTCTCTCAGCCTGGGGAGGCCAGCTTCTTTCTATTTTGTATTTTCTCTGGACCCCTTTCTGTCCAGGCACCTTCTAGAAAATTTGCTAGAATTCCAAGCAGTTTCTCTTGAAAATACTGTTTTTATTATTCTTTCAAGTACACAGGTTCCTTGCTCTGGAAAATAACTGTCCTGTCTATTTCTGGGAGGGAAGGAGTTGGCCCTCTGGTTTCAAAGTGAGAACTTGAGGCAAATCCTCACTTTGTCCTCAAGAGCAGAAAGCCTTCTGCAGACTCGTACATTGTGCAGCCAGGTGAAAAATGAAAATAGCAAGATAAGCACACGTCTTGCTCCAAAGTGAATATTGACATAAGCTTAAAGAACTGCCAGGTTTGTGTGGATATACTTATACCTCAGAGGTGAAAAAATAGATTTTTGAAAAGCAAATACTAAGTAACTTAAAGCAAAAGCAAATGATGAAACCTAGTAAAAAGGCAAAGCTCTGTGCTAGGAGCAAGTCACCCTGCAACTGTGTAATCAGGTTATAAGTAGGAGGTAAAAAGGAAGAGACCTGGTTTTCATTCCCACTCTGCCACCTGTGTGTGAGCTGAGGAAGTACAGGGGACTCTTCCAACATTGCTGTCCTCCAAACTGAGGGCATAGTCATAAATCATTCATGGCAAGGGCTCTAGAGACATTAGCATGGGATTAACATGGGGGTTTGGTTTGGTTTTACTTTTTTTGAAAAAAACGTCCATGAGCCTTACTGACACAGTTGTATGGAACACCAGTTTCTAGAATGTACTGATACCTCTTCTGTTGTGGACCCTGATGGTAACTCCAGCACCAGGGGCAGAAAGATAGCTAAGCCATGGAGCAATCGCACTTGTGGTGTGCCCGTCTTAGCACAGGCTTTCCTGGCCCTAGGTGTGTTTGTGATGAATAGAGGCTGGAGAAACACTTTGCACAGTTGGTCACTCAGATGCTGTGCCTGGTGTTATAGGGCACTCTGTGCATTTACTGCTCTCCAGGTGCTGGAAAAGCCACATGGGTGTGATTGCAAACCACACAGTTGGAGCAAATGCCTGGGAATAGCTCTGGTTCAAAAGCTGTGGCATCTTCTTCAGAGTTGTTTTTTTCCATTTTTTTCCACAGGCTGGCAACACCAAATTTAATCGAGCCAAACTGCTGAATGTAGGATACCTAGAGGCCCTCAAAGAAGTGAACTGGGACTGTTTCATTTTCCATGATGTGGATCTGGTGCCAGAAAATGACTTTAACATTTACATGTGTGACACACAACCAAAGCACCTTGTAGTTGGCAGGAACAATACTGGATACAGGTAGGAAACCAGGAATATGGAAGGAATACCAACAGGCAAATGCCATGTTACTGATAATGTTCCTCTTCTGATGGAGGTGTGTGCTGGTATCTACCCTTCCTTGTGACACTAGGTTTCTGGTGGTAACACTTTACCACTCTGGAGTACAGAACTGGACAGACACCTCTGCAGTCAGCCCTGTGGTCACCTGCACAAATGATTATTGCCATTGTTCTAGTTTCTGGAGTTTGACTAAGGGGTGTTTTGAGAGGAAAGTAATGTGCCAAAGGTTGTGCAGAGACATTCTGGCAAAGCTAGGTACACATTTGCAGTTTTATGATCTGTGATTTGAGGGTGTGATCTTACTATAACAGAACTTGTCACTTACTTCTGTTTTTGAAGAGGTAATGTCTGATACTGAGAGCTCAAGTGTGGGAATTTGATGTCTGATACTGAGAGCTCAAGTGTGGGAATTTGCCAAGGGATAGGGCTGCCCTTTAATTATTTGACTGAACAGTGTATAACATGGGGTCATTCTGATTTTTAAATGAGTCCCCTAAGTGCTCATGCAATATAAATAGTTTCTCTCCATCTCAGAGAGAAAAGGCTCCTGAGCTTGGTGAATTTAATGACTAAAAGTGTTTTCATTGAACTTGTTTCATTCAAGATTCAGTTCATGTCACATCACTCTAAATATTGATTAGAAGTGGGCTTTTCAAAAGCTGATCTCAAAGTACTTTGAAGTAAAGCTCTGCTTTGCTTCTGTATTTCCTTTGTTAAATATGCGAGAAAGAGGTGGGATGTGCCAAAGTGACACAGAATAATATTCATTTTCCAGTCATTTAGTGAAAACTGAAATAAGTGCATAAGTGTTAGGCTTGTGACAGGCTTTTGGAGCACTTGCTCCAGAAAGTGTTCTACGGGAATGCTGGTGGTTTGAGTTTGATAATTCAGCTTGAATTTATAATTAATACTTTTTCTGTGTCACTGCTTGTGTTTACACATGCATGAAGTGCGGTTAATAATGCTCTGCTTTCAAGGCATGTCTGAAGGAATTCAGATTCTGAGCTCAGGAATGATACTTGACCTGAGCTGGTCAACCACAGGTTGAAATCCCAGTTGGGTGACCTGTCTTTTGCTCCAGCTGAAGTGAACATACTGAGACACATTGCTCAGATGAGATAGAGAAAACTGACCCCATGTTCTGTATTAACACAAAATGTCCTGGGCAGAAATGTGTGTTGGTTTGTGTTTTGTGGGAATTTGTGGGTTTTTTTGTTTTTTTGTTTTTTTTT
>PYHW01009617.1:519809-558331 GCA_013186435.1 Turdus rufiventris
AAACAGTGACAGAACAGAAAGAAAACTCAGCGTCAGTCCCTTTCTCCAGTCACTGATGCCCTCCTCCTCCGCACAGTCCCGATGGAGCAGGGCAGGGCAGCCTCGCAGTCGCGGCTGCTGCAGGAGCAGGGGAGCAAGGCAGCAGCGGCGGTCCCAGGTGGGAGAAAAGGTGCAGGGAAGAACTCCGCTCACCGTGGGTGTCCCGGTTCTCAGCGCTGTTCTCAGAAGTAGGAAGCTTTAGCAGTCCAGGGGCCTGGTCCCACCACAGAGAAAAAGCAACCTCTCTCCCCAAGTTCGGGCTGGCAAGCTGCCAGCATCCCCCCACCTGCGGAAGGACAAAGCAGCACTCCACCATCCACCCCCCACCCCTCAAACCCCCTTCCCGCAATTGAGCAATCGGGCCAGCCCATCCCTTTGTCTTGAGCACTTAACAGCTAAAGGGGAGCCGCCCCAGCCAGCTTAACATGATAATGGGAAAAAATTCTAAAACTCCCCCAACCCCCAACACATGGCAAGTGCCATAATGAGTACTTTCTCCCCCTGGCAATTTGTTCATCTGTTTAGATTCACATACATGTACAATTGCAATCTGCAGCCATCTGCCCATCACCTCTGAATGGGCTGTGGCAAAGTAGTAGAGGCAGTGTTGTTATGTTACCTTAGGGCCAAGACAGAGGAGGGCATCATAAAAAGCAATTAGCAGAATGGCCTAAGAAGATAAACATTATATGTAAACATCTTTTAAAAGTAGATGCATTTTTCAGGGTGGGGAAGGAAAAAGTTAGAAATTAATCTCCTTTAGAGCTGAGCTCCATTACATTGGGCTACTAAGTAACTTGCACTGTATCTTACTTTGGAATTGTTATTGCAATATTGAATGCCCCCTTGCTGTGAACTGATTTCTTGCCAAGATTTTCAGATTCAGCTCTAAAACACAGTAATTTCACAACTATAAGGCTTTTGACTAAAATTTTGGTCCAGACCCGGAAGTGCACCTTATAGTCTGGTGCACCTTATATAATGTACAAAGTTGCAAAATTTGCAAATCCGGAAGTGCGAGCCGCAATGGGGGGGTGGTGCAGCGGGAGCACCGAGTTGTGAGGGGGGGTGGGAGTGGGTGGCCACGGCCGGCAGGAGCCGCGTGGGGAGGGAGGGAGCCAGTGCCGGCCCAGTGCTAACCGTGCAGGGAAGGAGGGAGCCACTGCCGCTGGCCCGGCGCTAACCTCGCAGGGAAGGAGGAAGCTACCCCCGCTGGCACCGGACCGGCGCTAATCGTGTGGGGAAGGAGGAAGGGAGCTGCTCCCGCCAGCACCAGTCTGGCACTAACTCCGCGGGGAAGGAGGGAGGGAGCTGCCCCCACCGGCACCGGACTGGTGCTAACCACGCGGGGAAGGAGGGAGGGAGCTGCTCCCGCCAGCTCTGGACCAGTGCTAACCATGCAGGGAAGGAAGGAGCCACCACTGCTGGCCCGGCACTAACTGCGCAGGGATGGAGGGAGCCACCACCGCTGGCTCCAGACTGGCGCTAACCATGCGGGGAAAGAAGGAGGGAGCTGCCACCGCTGGCTCCAGACTGGCGCTAACCATGCGGGGAAAGAAGGAGGGAGCTGCCCCTGCCGGCTCCGGACTGGCGCTAACTGTGCGGGGGTGAAGGGAGCCGCCATCGCTGGCCTGGCGCTAACTGCACAGGGAAGGAGGGAGGGAGCCGCCGCTGCTGGCGCAGTGCTAACCGCGCGGGGAAGGAGGGAGGGAGCTGCTGTCACTGGCCCGGTGCTAACCGTGTGGGCAAGGAGGGAGAGAGCTGCTCCCGCTGGCTGCGGACTGGCGCGAGCTGCGTGGGGAGGGACAGAGGGAGACGCTGCCGGCAGCCCGGTGCTAACCGTGTGGGGAAGGAGGGGGCCGCCGCCGCTGGTCCGGCGTGAGCCACATGGTGAAGGAGGGAAGGAGCCGCCAGCCAGCCCAGTTCAAGCCGCGCAGGAGAGGAGGGAGCAGGCGGTCACAGAAGCCCCGAGCTGCGGCAGCCCCGGACCACCCACGAGCTGTGGCTGCCCTGAGCTGCACCTCGCTAGCTGGCACCGCGGGCAGGCGAGAGTGCTGAGGCCCCTGGTGTGGGGAGGGTGCCTGGGGCTGTGTCTAAAGGCTACGCCAATCTGTGAAAAATGTTTGCAATTTGAGCACCTGCCAGTAAACCCTGCGATTGAGCGATTCTGTTACTAATTCATTACTTTGTTGCGCACAGTACAGCTCCTTGCTGAAAAAAGTGCGCCTTATAGTCTGGTGCCCCTTATATAATGTACAAAGTTGTAAAATTTGCTGACTCCTGGAGGTGCGCCTTATAGTCTGGTGTGCCTTATGGTTGTGAAATTACTGTAATCAATGGCTTGCTGTTATTGCAGAGTTTCCACTAGATTAGTCCATAGCTTTGTTGCTTTTCTATACCTCAGAGTCCCTGAACTGAAGTACCTGTTTGGCTGGTAAGGGGAATTGTATAAAGGGAGAGAAGCTTCTGAATAAGATGCTGTTCTCTCAGGTGGAGAGGTAATTTTCTTCTGGCCAAAAGCAATTCACTGTCTTTTTGTGAAAAGAGGAAGAGAACAGGACCAGCTTTTAAGGATTTGTGCACCATTAAGTCTGTGAAATACAAGTCTGTATCTGAGGTATCAGGGTGATGTTTTCATTGTTGACAAAATTTGACTTTCAATTTTTCATTCTCTCTTCTTGTATGTCTAGATTACGGTACCGGGGATATTTTGGAGGTGTAACTGCTCTTACAAGAGATCAATTTTCCAAAGTGAATGGATTCTCTAACAGCTACTGGGGTTGGGGTGGAGAAGATGATGACCTTCGAATCAGGTAAACAATGAGTAATTAGTTTGAAGAAAAAAAATTTTTAATTGGCACAACTTCATACCAAGCCTCCAAGAGCACAACACCCCAGGGGCCTTCAATCAAAACAGCATTAAACAGTATTGCAGTGAAGATGTGAAGTGCAAGATGCAGTTCTGTGAGCAGTTTCCTCGTTACTAGGGTTAGATATGTCTGATGCCTAATCCTCTTCCTCACAGCACTGTTGGCTGGGTGTGGGTTATTTGGTTGGTTTGGTTTTGTTTCAGACACACAGCATTTGTATTCTCGCTTGGAAATTGGTTAGAATTGAACTCTGGAGTGTGGTTTGCTGGAGACACACAAATGTATTGAGTTCCAGTGCTTTGCTAGAATGTGGAAGGGTTTTAGTGGGACTCAGTGTTTTGTATTCCTTGACTACTGGATTTACTTCAATTAGGGCTTACTCTGTATTTGTGTGGTGGTGATTATAGTGAAGATAGCAAATAACTTGAATTTTAGAAAGGCTACATATATATGTATATGCCCTTTGCTCTTTTGAAAACTCATTTTGCAGATGTGCTTGTCAAAGCAGATGAAACCTGTTGGCTGGAGAGGTTTAGTGGGACAAAGAAATCAACCAAACTTTTATGTTGATCTTTTTACCCATTGCATAGGAATAAATCTCTAATCCTGCATTGCTATTAGTAAATGGAGAAAAAGCCACAAGCAAACAGCAGATAAGAACCCACAACTCCACAAGCTCTGCTGGCAGAGCCTATCAGTTTGTAAATTGCTTTATACTCTGTCATTTTAAAGTTATTATCCTTTTCAGTTGCTTAAATATGCAGACATTTTGGGGACATAAAATATATATCCCTGGTGATGTTATATAAAAATACAGAGGATTAAGTGTGTTAAAAGTTAGCAACTTCCAAATGGAAGTGTTTCTCAGTGTCAGTTTAGCAGATTGGTCAGCTCTACCTCAAAAAATCTGAAATGTCTGCTGATGGCATGGATTTCTGTCCCTTAACCACAACTATTTTTTCCTTCTTACTCCTGCCTAGACACACCAACTTCTCTGTGACCTCCTGGGTGCTGACTTTCCTCATTTAGGGGGTGGCTTGGTACTATTTTATTCCCTAGTTTCCCAGTGGTAGTTCTTTCAGATGTTCCCGTGGGCAGCAGAGAAGCAGCAGGATTTACTGAGGATCTCTGACCGTTTGCAAGGGGTTGGAAACAAGTGATGTTTTTATGTGGCACTTTGTAACTTTGCAGCTCTTGAAGTCTTGGTGGGGAAACCAAGTCAAGACCCAGTGTGTACTCTGCAACTGGACTTGGCTTGTGCTTTTCCTCTTGGCTGGGCCGGTGACCGAGTTTGCAGGGGTAGGTAATGGCTAGTTTGCTGTCCGGTGGGTTGTTGTGCAGAGATCCTTGGAGCTTTCCCGAGGGAAGTCAGCAGATGGCAGCATCCCTTTGGTACCCTCAGAATTCAGGGCCAGGGACTCTCACATTCTACTGTTCTGCTTCTGGAACAAATATGATGGTCTCTTTCAGGCTCCCTTATAATGCATGTATCACAGAGATTCTTCAGATCATTTGTTGTAGTTGTTAGGTAACTTACTGCTACAAAGTCATGGAAATATGTAAGGAGCTCAGTTTTTTCAAATCTTGGTTTCCTATTTTTCTTTTAGCTGATGAGTGACTAGCAAAGAGGTGGACTATTCCTTAATTCCCTTGCCATAAAGTTTCTTTCTCTCTGGTGTTAGGGCAAATTTGTGCTCCACAGATATGTGTGAAGTCAAAAGCTCCAACTAAGAACCTAATGTCAGACATTTAAATCTGCATTAGGGCTCAATGCTTCTGGCATTGTTCTCAGAGAAATTTTCTTCATGTGAACAAATAAGTTTTGCAGCTATCTGCCAGCTATTAAAGAAAACAAGCTTTAATTTTTTAATAAAAATTCTAAGTGAAGGACTATAAAGTATAGGGGTTTTATTGCAGGGGTTGAGATGAACTTGTTGCAGAACACGTGGAGACTTGCAGGGTAGTACAGAGCAGTCCAGTCAATACTGATATAAATGTACTCTGTTGTATAATGTGTGCTTAAAGCTCTACATTTCTACTGTAGTAGCTACTGGCTTCTGTTCAAAATAAAGGTGTATCTACCATCCCCCCGGGACCTGTTCTCCAGGAATGCAACTCTGGCAAAACAGGCTGTGGAAGAGATGGAGATGAGCTTTTACAACTCTCTATATTTGCTTTCACAGCATCTAATTGGAGAGATGAACTCTCCAATTGTTGGTTGTTTTTCATTAACTCCTGGTTTATATATTTTATCTTCCTCACAACACTTCTCATTGCTTCTTGCAGGGTTGAGATGCAGAAGATGAAAGTGGTGAGGCCGCCTGCTGATGTGGCCAGGTACACAATGATCTTCCACAACCGTGACCATGGTAACGAGGAGAATCGAGAGAGGTAGGTCAAGAACAGGTTTCTACCTTGCATTGTCTTGTTTTGTGGCTGGGGCAGGCACCTGGGAAACAAGTTCTTTGCTCTAGGCCAAATAGGTTTTTTGTGGTACCCAGAGGCTCTAGGGAACACCTCTATGATAACACTGGCAGCTGTGATCTTCCTAGAACTGACGAGGTAGTGTTCCCTAGAAACTTCCAAAATTACACTTACATAGGTATGATTCAAGTATTATTTCAGACATTGAGCCAAAGGATTTTTCTCCCCATAGGTGATTGTGCTGAAAACAGGAAAAATGGGATTTTGAATTCCCAGTACATAGAAAATGGCAGTAGCTTTGCTTCCAAATTTACTACCATTGGGAAAGAGCTCAAAACTCCTCTCCTGTGCATGTGAGTGAAAATTTTTCTCCTCTTTGTCCTCAGGATGAAGCTTCTCCGCCAAGTCTCTAGAACATGGAAGACAGATGGGCTGAATTCCTGTTCCTATAAACTGCTCTCTGTGGAACACAACCCACTGTACATCAACATCACAGTGGACTTCAGTGTGCAGCCCGAGGTCTCACAGGGGCCACCACCTCCCAGGTTATAGGAAATGGCAACAGATCTCCTTTGTGGCTGCTGTCTGAGCAGATGACTTCCAGCACCTGCTTGGAAGAATCCTTCAGTAGGACAGGAAAAAGTAAAGTGTTCCTTTACAGCATCTCATTGAGTAGTTGAGTTTCCTTTTGTGAGGAGTTATGGACTGACCCAAGGGACAGGTCCTTGTGTTCTTCTATGCATTTTTTGCTGGGACACTGGAAAAAATGTCCTTGTTTGGGCGAGTCCAGTGGAAGAACTTGAACCAAATCCCTGAAAAACAATTTGGTTTTGTAACTATTTCTAGTTATTTGTGGTCTCATTAAAAACATAGTAATTCTTCAAGAACTACAAACTTGATGAGAAAAGTTATTTTTTTCTAGCCTAAGGAAAAATTGCTTATGTGTGAGGGAAGGGCGGTAATGGGTAAGGAGATGTTACAAATTTCTCAATAAATGCAGTCCACTGAACTCCAGAGTGTCCTGTCCTTCACACCATAGTGTCCCCTGATGAGGGACTGCTGATGCCATGTCCTGTGGCAGTGATGAGTCCCATTCTGCAGCAAGATGCCTGTTACTCTCCAGGGATCAGGAAGGAAAGGCAGTGGCCAGCTATGCTGGAGAGGGAGGAATTCCTTGCCACATTTTAATGCTTTGGGACACACTGTTAGCAGAGTGTGTATTTGTATACATACCCAAGCCATTATCATCTGTGAGTCTTGCTTAAGGTGGAAGGCTGTGGATAACCAGCTGTTCTCCTGTGCTGCTGGATTTGTGCAGAAGTCTTGATTAGAGCATTTGACTTACTGCATTGTATTTAACTGTCTTTACATGCTGATGTGAAGCCAGACTTGGGAGAGTTTCTTTTAGGACATTATTCCAGTTGTGGAGAAGACTAACTAAATGTTTGTTAAGTGTAGTGACATAGACGCAGCTTTTCCGTGAGGAAGGAATTTTTGTATCTTCAAGCAACAAGCCAAAAGACCCAGTGTCACATTCTCAGAATAATTGGATTTGGCAGGCAGTGCTACAGACTGAGTTGGCAGAGAAAGAAAGTTTACAGCAAGGGCAAGGGTTTGGGCAGACTGTGTCAGTCTCACAGTAAGGTAAGTACAAATGCACTCCTGCCAGAGCCACAGCTCCACTCTTGACATGAAGAAAAACTAGTATTTAATTTTTCAGAAGTATTTTATAGTGAAGACAGCTCAGCCTTGAATGATACTTAATGATTGAGCAACAGCTGTAACAGTAGATTACAGTAATTTCATGTGTATAAGCCACACCCTTTTGACTAAAATTTTGGTCCCAACCCAGAAGTGCAGCTTATACTCCAGAGCGTCCAATATATGGACAAAGTTCTGAAATTTACCGACCCGGAAATGCGAGCCATGGGTGGAGCCAAGCTTGCAAATTGAGCACCTGCCAGTAAAACCCACGATTGCGTGATTGTTATAAATTGGTTACTCTGTTGCGCGGTTGGGGGAGGCAGACTCCCAACAGGAGCGCGACACGGGGGAAGGCGGGCTCCACCAGCACCATGCGGGGAGCAGAGCTTGCGAATTGAGTACCTGCCAGTAAAACCTGTGAATCACGTGTTTGTTACAAATTGGTTACTTTGTTGCGTGAGCATCCTCACTGCGAACGAAAGTGCAGCTTATATGCCATTGCACCTTATATATGGGCAAAGTACAAAGAATTTCTGACACCCAGAAAGTGCGGTTTATACTCCAGTGTGCCTTATACTTGTGAAATTACAGTAATTCCACGATTATAAGCCGCACCATTTTGACTAAAATTTTGCTCCCAAACTGGAAGTGCAGCTTACATTCGGGAGCGGCTTATATATGAACAAATTTTGGAAATTTCCCAACCTGCAAGTCCGAGGCAACAGCAGCCCCAAGCCGGAGCCCTCCTGGCCCTGGCGGGGCACAGCAGCGGCAGTGACCGGGCACACCCCTCTCTCTCTTCTCGGTGGCAGCGGCCAGGCACGCCGCTCCCTTGCCTCCCAGTGGCAACGGTGAGCAGGACCGGGGCCGCTCCCTGGCGGCCGTCTCGAGCACAGCCGAGCCAGTAAACCCTGTGATCACGCAATTCTGTTACTAATTGGCAATTTTGTGAAAGTTGCACACGGATCCTTACTGCGAACAAAAGTGCGGCTAATAAGCCGGTGCGGCTTATATATGGACAAAGACCTAAATGTTGCTGACACCCGGACCTGCAGCTTATAATCAGGTGTGGCTTGTAATCGTGAAATTACTGTACTATAATTTCCCTGCTCTGAGCAGGAGGTTAGACTAGGTGACAGCCTCGGGTCCCATTCAGTCTGCATTACTTGCAGCTACAATAAAATCATTTAAACAGTGGTGGTTAGGGTCAGAAAAAAAAAATCAGGGATTTAAACTCTGGTTTGTCTGGTTTCAGGGCAACTTTCTCTTTTATTACACTCTTATTCAATACTCTTAAGCCAAACACATAACTCCATTTATTTTACTCAAATTCACAAAAGGTATTTATAGAACTGTAACTGGCTTCAACACCTTCTCAGAATCCAACATGTCAGAGGCCAATCCGACAGAATAGCTTGCATCCCAATTAACACTTAAATATAAAGCAGGACAGAGCTATCCAGCTACAAAAGACACAAAGGTTCCAGAAAACTTGCATCAGTTTACTGTTACAGAGAGATGGCTCAGGAGTCAGTTTTACAGTAATTTGGACAATTTTTATGGTAACCCACAGACTGTTGAGTGACTCTCATACCCTGTTTCTGGAGCCTGTTCTAAATCTGAAACAGTCTGAAGAAAAATGAAAGGCAAAAGGGTTAATCTCAGGTGGGGCACTCCACAGGAAGGTGGGAGGTTTTGACTGATTGCTTATGTGGCACCCAAACTCTGCTTTTGTTTTCAGTCTCTTAAGAAAATGGGGGGACATATCCAATGTCCACAGTGATCTTGGTATAAAGAGGCTGCTTAGTCCTGGAAAGGAGCCTGAACTGTAATGTATTCATTCCATCAGTTTTCCATGTTTTTCTGGTCGTGTGTCGGGAAGGAGGCCTGAGGGAGAAAGAATACCTGCAATTAGAAGAAAGAAGGTAACATTTGCAGCTGAAGCTGCAGAAGAATGAATCTTCCACAGGGCAGAAAAGCCCTGAGACAATTCTTCTCACAACAGAGACTGAACAGATTAGAGCGAGTTCACACTGAGTATTCCAAACAAGGAGGACAATTCAGACTGGACCCTGATCAGAGACCAGTGAGGTGGCAGCTACAGTCTCCAAAAGCCAAGAAGCTGTCAACAGCTTAGAAAGACTAGGGAGTGCTAAGAAGAAGTTTGCAGCCATGGTGTGCATAGGCTGCTGTAGGTAGGTTTTGACAGGGTTGTTATGGAAACCTGAGTTTTGAAATGATAAAGAGAAAACTGCACTGTCAGTATGAGAAGCTGCCACCACTTGATCTAACACCCTCCTCCAGCTCTTCTATATAAAACAGTCTTTGATAAAGTCTCTCAGAGCATCTTTCTCATGTCTTCAAAGTAGAATATTGCTTTCCACTATTTTAATGGCACAATGTAATCCCACACAGACTAAACAGCAAGCTGTTAATATTGCAAATTTGTATCACAGTGGTTCTTCAAAACTGAAATCTCCTATTTACAAGACAGGCAGTATTTTTTTCTTTAAGATTTGCTTCCTGTATAATTTCATGTTTAAATCTGATGTGTTAGCTTCCTAGCTGGCATGTGTCCTTCACAATAGGAAGAAAAAGTAGGAACTAGGAGAAACCCTTCAACTGTGAAGACAGGAGCTGAATGATTCAGTTAAAACTGACAGGGGGCTGTTTTTAAATAGCCTTCTTAAAGCAGAAAAAAAGCAGCAGTGACGTGAGGCATATGTAGCCTGTGCTGGGGAAGATGACAGCAAAAACAAACCTGCCACAAGGCCCAGAGCAGCCCCCAGCCCCACCAGGTACCTCCTCCAAGGCTCTTGGATGTCTGTCTCTTCATTGTAGTCTATCACTTGGTAGTGTCCAAGGTGAGGTGATGTCTGGACTATTTTCATTCCTGCTAAGTGAATCCTTTAAAACACCATAGAAAAGTGTTTTCTTAGGCATAGAGATGCCACTTCCAGGCTTATGGTCAGACATGATTTTCAGTGCTAATGCAATAAAAACAAAGTGCAGCACAGGGCCACATGATCTTCTCTAGCAAGCTCTAGGCCAGGTTTGGGCTAGAAAGCTCCCAGCTGCAATGCATTTTGACAGGTCACAAGGGGATTAGAGCAAGCAGGGAATGAACTACAACATACACAGCATTCGAGAGCAGTTCCTAAGAGCAGAGCTTTTGCTGCCTAGAGGTCCATCAGCTAAACTTTAAGGGGAAAAAAAACCAGAAAAGAAAAAACCCTTGCAATTTCTGAAAGGAAGCCAGTTCTGAGTTTCAAAAAGTTTCAAAACCAGATTAAGCCTCTCTGTTCTTTGAGAAGTGTCATTCATTCAGATGGCCTGATTAGACTGACTCATGAAAGATCAGGGATAAATACAGGCACCAGACAAACATATGTAAGCTTAGCTGCAGGACAGTTGGATAAGAGAAGAGGAACTGAAGGCTCCAGAACAGAGCTTCTAAACCCAGCGTTTGGGTGACTTTCAAGTAATCCACAGCTCACTGCCGATCGCACCTATGTTACTTTGCCAATAAAAGGTGCCTTTAATAGTGCTAGGGCTACCAAACCTCTGTTGCCACAGGACAGTCCTTAGGCAGAGAAAATTCCTGTGTATATAAGAATGAGTGTTTGCTCAACTGAGGTTATCTAACTGGCATATTTGCAGCATTTGACTGCGTCCCATCAGGATCTGATATAGCAGGAATGTTATAAAGCTGAAAGGCTACAGAATTGAAAATATTCGTTAGGCTAGAGCCATCAGGTGATTATAACACTTAACTGACAGTGTTACAGCTCTATAATTTCAGATGGAGTTTATTGTTTTTTGAACATAAGCTTATGGCACATTCAATCATAAAGAGATAAAAAAGAACACTAAACTAGCTTTGCTGTTACATTTTTTTACATTGCAAGTAAGACTAAAACTGAACTGTTAATACATTCATTTATTGTTAAGAGGAGCCCAACAGACTTTCCTGTAGCTGAAAATCTTAACATATGAGTGGCTCCAATTAGAATAGTGTTTTCTTCTTATAAAAGGTAGATCCTGATATTTGCTACAACTTGTATTATAGAGTACTGCAGTCTGCCAACTATAAGTAGCAGCTGGTAATTTTTTTAATTAACTCTGCTTTTAATAAGCACCATCCCAGGGGAAAAAAAATCATCTTTGCACAGAATTCTAAAAAAATTGGACATTAAAATGTCAAAAAAAAAATCATTAATTTTTTTCTACATGGTAAGAAGTGCTTGAGCACCTCCTAAAATCCAGATCCCAGCTGGTCATTGAAGAACAGCCAGTTCATTCTAGCTTCTGTAGGTTGAGACTACAGAATGTGAATAAATCATTAAGCACTGTCGATGGCCTCCGTGTGATGGCCTCCGTGTATCTCTGGGCCAAAACATTGCTAATCATTAGTGTAAGTTTTCTCTGAAAATATAGGCTCTAATTCCCTTCCAGAAAGGGCTATTTTGGGAGCTATATAATTCACTTGCTTTCCAGGATTCTCTTCAAAGGAGTGCACTCCTATGCATAACTGGCATGACTCTACCATGGGTACCAAAAATCAAATTAGATGCCTAAGATATACTAAGAACAGCTGAATAGACCCAGCATTGTAGTACTTGATGTAAAGATCTATTTTCCTGGCATTCTATTCCTTTCATAAGTACCTCTAAACAACCATACAACCTTTTAGTTGGCTTTCTCTGAAAGGCAAAGGAGGAATTCTGTGTTAGAAAATCTGGCTTTCAATTCCCAGATGAATACTGCTTTGAGAAAAACCCATGTAACTTGTCATATTATGCTAGACAAAAACAACAAAGGCTTTCATGGTCAGTTTAGTTTTATAAACTCCTTATGAGCCTGCCTCAGTGCTGGATCATAAAGGTGCACAGTACAACTCCAAAGCTGAATAGAGATGCTGTAGCCATGATTCTGTACTTGAAGAATTTGCATTAGACAGAGCACCTAGAACTAAACTCATCTATAGAATGCTGCTGCCATGGCAACCAAAGTACAAGAAAAACCATCAACTCTTGCTGTCACTGACTCACACTGATACACAGGCTCCTCCATCACACAGCACTGCAGACAAAAGACAGAATTCCTCGTGTTCCTTAATGCCAAGTATCAGTGATTAGGTAACACTTGGAGCAATTTAAATGCACTTAACTTAAATTCCCAGCTGTCTTGAGAATTATTTAAGTACCTTCTTATTCCTCAAGCTTGCAGATTCCTTCCCTCGCTTGGGGCTGTCAACATCAGTGGAGGCACTTATGGTTATAACACAAGTGGTTATAACCCCTTGCACTGAAGGCAGAAGGATGTGAAATATCATTCTGCTCCCCAGAAATGAGAAAGCTTTGCTTTCCTAGCACACAGTGATTTGATTCATAAGTTCTGAGCATCTTCTCACATTAAGCATTCCCAATACCAACAGCATTTATGATTATAATGACACTACAAGCACTTTAAGGAACAATGTCTTTGGTTCCTTTCTTAGGGTGCTGCTATGCTTCACTTGCCAGCTTAGATCCACTTCAAGCCTGTCCTGTGCATTGGTACCTTGTAGCAACGTCATCATTTTCACCACCATCGCCCCAGTACGTGTTGGCAAACCCATTAATCTTCATGTAATGTTCTGGAGTCAGAGCAGAGACGCCCCCAAAAAAGAACTTGTATGGCAGACTAAAAGAGAAAAACAGGCAAACACCACCCTCCAAAAAAACCCAATCAAGAAAAACCAGTTCACTACTGAAAGTTCACTATTGAAGACTAATGCATGTCCTCCACAACTAACAGTGTGATCCAAGTCACACACATTAATTGCATACTTGAAGGCACTGTATGACAATGCCAAACCCTGAAAGAGTAAACCCAGTGTAATTCCCATCATGTTCCATTCCCCTCATAGTTTCCCACCACATTCCCCTAAAACTGACCAAAGTAAAACTGGTTTCAAAATTCACGTCTTGTATCAGTTTTAAGTACCTGTATCCTGCCACATCATGATCCGATAATCCCAGCTCTATTTCTATTTGTAAAAATAGAAATAGAAACCTGACAGTCATTTGCCAAGCTGAGCTAACTGTGGAACAGGGAACTACAGGCAAGGAAACATTCAAGTCTTTATGCCTGGGTCAAAAATATCCTTTTCTAGGAAGTCACTACAGCAAAAAAAAAAAAAAAACCACACAAAAAAACCTCATAAAGGCTGTGTCTTTCACTGTTCCCACCATACTTTCTAAAAGAAAGTGAACCAGCTGGAATATATCCACAGAAAGGAAATGGAGGTACTTACGTATACTGAAACTTATCCATGGCAGCGGCCATGTGCTTGGGATAATATTCATCACAGGTTATAATCATTTTCAGGCACCAGGTCAATATCATGTAGGACAAGGCAGTCCCACTCTTCATCCTTCATGGCTTCCTGGACACCAACATTAAGCAGCTTTGCTCGGTTAAATGAGCCAGTCCCCACCTAGAAAAGAAAACCTACATTTCTTCATTAAAACAACAAAGATGCTAACTCAGATAAAATTTGTTTTAGTCGAAAAGCCTTATTCAATTGAATGAATTAATACTGACTGCAAATTCCATGCTCCCAGCTTTGAAAATGACACCCATCCTCTTCACAACATTCTCAACAATTGTCAGCTTTGCTGTGTCTGCCAGCAGGGGCTATGCACATTTGGGATCTGAACGAGGCTGACCTTCAAGGGACCCATAAGCCAATCCTCAGGTACACATTTGCACAGCAACACTTTTGCCCTGACTACTGTTTACTAAAACTTAAAAATGAGAAAAAGATCTTGGTCAAACAAAAAAGCCTCTTTGCCCTCCCAATAAACTATTGGTTTTAACTGATGACTCAAAAACTTGCTTCCTTGCCACTCATCTTTTGCAGCAACAGTCAATGTCAGGTACAAAAGGTTGTCTGACCTGTACAGACTGCTCCACAGCAGGGCCAAGCCACATGTTTGTATTTGATACAGACTAAAAATATCCAGCTTCACTTCAGCATTAAGTCTCCAGGTTTTGCTCAGTAGTCACACTGACAAGCTGCAGACAAGCCACATGCAAATCTCAAAAAGAGGAAAACACAAGTTATCACTGTCCTGGGTTACAAAAGGAAAGTGCTAATGTGGGGTGTAACCAAATTCTGTATTCTGCTTTCCTTTATATCATTTTTGGACAAACTCTTAATGATGGGTCGCTCAGATCGCAGCAGCCACCCAGTGCGCAGCCACCCCTGAGGCTACAGCTGGTTGTTAAATCACATAAGGAAAAAAAGATGCAGTACTGCTGAGGTAGGACAATGTTCTCTTTTTCTTCACACCAGTGACTCAGCTGTGGTAATGCCTTCTGGTGAAGCAGCTCCCACCCATCCTGAAGGGTCTCTGCTAAAGTGCCATCATGGACTCAATGGCACCAGCAGAATAGCCGGCAGCAACAACCACCAAGGACTCTAAAAATATTCTGTCCCTCATAGGACTACATCACTCCATTGTGAAACTCCCTGCCTTGGGACACCACCACTGCTTGAGGGACCCAGAGGAGGACCAGATCTTCTACAGGATCACTGTTTTTGACACTGCAACCATCACTTAATCAGACTGTGACCAGCATCCTAACCAACAGGGGGACAGGACTGTTACTCTGACTTTGTCACTTTAAGCCAGTGTTTCTGTATTAATGCATTCATTGTAATCTTTCTATGAAGTTGTAATTTCAACCTGAAATCTTTCTCAAGGTGATTGTGTGGGGGTTACAGTAATTTCACGATTACAAGACGCACTGTTTTGACTAAAATTTTGCTCCCACACTGGAAATGCGGCTTACACTCAGGGGCGGCTAATATGTGAAAAATTTTCTGACATTTACAACCCCGGAAGTGCAAACTGAGGTGCTGAGTCGAGCAACCTGCCAGTAAAACCCGGGACTGCATGACTGTTACAAATTGGTTACTCTGTTGCACTGCAGGTGGAGCCGGCTCAGTGCAGGCAGTGCGGGGGGCGGGGGGGGGAGGGGTGGAATGCNTGCAGGGGACTCCCTCCTTCAAGCAGCCCAGCCCGGGGGAGGCAGGGGGCTCCCGTCCCCTCCTGCCGCTGCCACCGTGGGTGCCAGCGGGCTCCTTCCCCTTCTGCCGCCACGGGAGTGGGGGGGGCTCCATCCCCGCCTCCCGCCACTGCTGCGGGTGCTGGTGGACTTCATGCCCCCCCTGCCACTGCAGCACAGCACCGGGCTGGGGTGAGTGACCCCAGTGGCGGCAGCGGCCGGCCCTGAGTGGCCCGCCGAGCAGCAGCGCCGAGCTGGGCCGTCTGGCCCAGCCCCGAGCCCTCACGGCCCCAGCCGAGCCAGTAAACCCTGTCATGCTGCGATTCTGTTACCATTTGGCAACTTTGTTGCACACGGGTCCTCCCTGCGAACGACAGAGCGGCTTACAATTGGGTGCGGCTTGTGTATGGACAAAGAACGAAATGTTTGCTAACATGCAGTGATGCAGCTTATAGTCAGTGCGGCTTGTAATCGTGAAATTACTGTAATTTCTCCCTCCGGTTTGGTTCAAACCAGCACAACCACTTAGTGACAAATTTATACATCCAGGAAAAAAAAAACTCAACAGAACCGATGAACAGCAGGATCTTGATCTTGAGAAGTGGTATGGTATTTCAATCTTTAGCTGGCATGGAGATGGGACAGCCATATCTGACCTCCCCTGAGCCCATGCATAAAATAGTATTTCCACATCAGAAGAGTCACATTTCTTGCTCAGAACCCAACCCTTAATTCGTGCAGCTGAGCTTCCCAGAAGGCACATTTGACTTGTATTTACCTGCTGAATCAGGTAGATAGTGTAACTGAGCTGCTGGCGCTGGAGGAAAGGATGGATATAGTAGAGAAGATGACGAAGGCACTTCTCCTGGTTCCTGTAGGCCACAAGGATGGCGGATTTGCAGCGAGCAAAGCAGTGAGGTGGCCTGTAGTGGCCACCAGACTGAACAAAAGGATTTCTTTCCATGATCATCCTTTCACTAGGGAGTACCCTGAAGGTGATAGTTAATGGACCAACTGTACGGAAAGACAGAAAAAAGTACAAGTGAAATCAGTGATGTTTCTCCACCTATTTTCAGACCTACTAGATCAGCTACCCATGTTTGCTCCTTGAAACAGCAGCCCCACCAGAGAAGAGTTAACATCTATGCAGATGTGGCTCCTCGATGAATTTCACTGCTGCCTGCTGGCCACCTCTCCCTGCTCTACACCGAGTGGTGCCCAGCTCAGCACCAGGAGGACACACAGCCTGCCAGGCATTCTGAGTCCCAGCATGGCCAGCAAGTCCCACTGGGCTGCTGCATACCTGCTTCTCCCTGGGACTGGCTGCCTACTACAGTCTTGTGTTGCTTAGATTAGATCCTTGAATAAATGTATTCACTGAAAGAAATAACACTGAAAATTATTCAGGATGAACAGACACATCTGCTTTTGCTACCCATTTAGAAAATTTCTCTAAGCCTCATTCAAAAGATGTGCAAGTGGCTATTCAGGAGGTCAGGGGAGAAACAGTTTAAAACCTGGATGAATACAACTGCTTTAGAAAATGTCAGCTCTAATTTAAAAGCATTTCAAATTCAATTTGATGTTATAATCACATGCCACAATGGCTGAATTTGCTATATATTTCATTTGATACACTGTGATAAGTTCAAAATGTTGGGAGAAGCAGATGACAGAAGTGAGAAAGGAGAAAGATGTTATATTTTCAGGAACTGGCACAGGATAGCAAAAGAAACTATAGATGATTGTTCCTCTACTCAGCATTTCATTTTTAAATACAAAATATAGGGGCTACATACAAGTTTTTTCCTAATTAAAAAAAAAATCTGCACTTTTACATGAATTCTTCCATTCTTCAGATGGAAAAATACTGCTCAGTCATAAGTGAAAAAGAATCCATATAAACTGTCAATACACATTTTAACACAAATCTCATTGTTACAATATGAATAAACAAATTCCACAATTATCTAAATGCCTGTCCTCCTCGATAGTGAGAAAAGCTTCCAGAAGTAGCAGAAGACTTGTATTTATACATAAATCAGTGTATCTTAACGGTTTCCTACAACTATGAACTTTTAAGAAAATACAACACAGATGCAGAGCAAGATCAACACATATTAGGAAGCATAGCATCCCTGCCGAGGCAAGGTACAGAATCAGTACCCTGAAGTGTTTAAGCAATTTTTCCATGGCCTGGTTCCTAAGATGTTTCTGTGCCTGTACCATCACACAGAGAGTGTTTAATGAATATGAAACTTCAGTGTATAGACTTAGGTCTCCCAGTTCCCTGGCTGTGCTGTCAGCTGGCGCCAATGACAGCACACTCTCTGCTTGCTTCACTTTCTAGGCAACATATTTGTCTGTCAGGGGATCTATTGACTTTGACCGTAACACCAGGACTTCTGAACTCCTCGCTATACATCTAGAGTTTGTAGCTGTAATTACCAAGTCCAATCACAATAATCAGAATTTACGCAAGATGAGCAAAGAGGAACAGTAGCATGGGTGAATGCTGCACTCAGATACACTATATTAACAGAGTCATATTTATGTAATTTATTTATATTTATGTAATTCTACTATGCTTGGGAAAAAAAAATTAAAAATCAGACCAATAGCTTTCATTTAAACATCAGTTTCTAATAACAGAATACAAGGCTGATACAATGGCACCTGAAAATAAATCTCAGCATTTAGCATTGCCACCTTTTTATTTCTCTTTCAATCCAAGAGAAGAAATGCTGGCAGCATTAGAAAATGTAGCAGGAGCTATTCAATACAACAGATGGTCCTGTTCATGAAAAGGTTATGACAGATGGGAGTGAAAGGCAGTAACTACTATAAGAAGGGCTCGGAACAAATCCTTCCATAGCATGAGCAAATTATAAACAGCAGAGTTACAGACAGAATTTTCAGCTATTAAAGTCCTCAAGGGCCAAACCAACTTGTTCAGCACATACCATGCATGAAGGAAACTACCTCTTTAGACCAAAACAAGAATAATAATATAAAGCCAAGTCTTCCAGCACTAAACTTCTTCATCATGAACTGAAACAAGACATCTTGCATGCAATGTGAGAAAGTCAGATTTTGAATTTAAAAGCTACTTAGTTATGTTTAACAAAGTATAGCCCTGGCATATAAGCACTTCACTTTTTCTAAAAATGGAGGAGGAAGAAGCAGGCAACAGGTTATTTGTGTAGAAACTTTAACCTTTGAGGAAACTTGAATAATTTATTCACAATATTAATGAAGACATTGAATACCTGCAATGCTTTTCAAGCCGTTGGTCACAAAATGTTCAGTGGACACCACTAGGTGTTTAAAAAGTACCACTAGTCAGCAGGAGTTTAGTTCCTCTAAGGCAGAGATGATTAGCAATTATACTTTAATTCTTACTTCACAGCCCTGGAAGAACCAAGTTGCTACAAAGTCAGAAGACAGGAAATAGATTATCTGCAAGCTGATTTACATTAAAACAGTTATCCAAATGATCTACTACATATAGAAATGGAAAAAGTGCTGCACTTCATAAAAGCCCCAATGCAGAAACCATTTAAAGTATTTGGCATCTTTCCAGGCACTTTAACATGCTTTAGAGTGAGCACAGTGACTTATTATCAGGTCTGAACTGGAGGCTGAGTCCTCAAGAATGTATTTGAAATCTCATTTAATAGACTTTATGAAATGAATATTAAAAGGCATTGCTCTCTCCAATATAATGCTTCCAAGAAACATCAGTTTCATGGGAGATGATGGCAACAACTATTCAAGGCATTTATAAAGTATTTACAGTAATTTCAAGACTATAAGGCGCACCCTTTTGACTAAAATCTCCCCCCGAACCCGAAAGTGCGCCTTATAGTCCAGTGCGCCTTATACGATCTACAAAGTTCGGAAATTTGCCTATCTGGAAGTGCGAGCCGTGAGCCAAGTCACGAGGGGGGCCGGGACCAGGCAGCCCCCGGCCAGCGGCATCCGCATGGGGTGTGCAGGACCAGGCAGCCCCCGGCCAGCAGGAGCAGTGCAGGGAGGGAGGGAGTGGACAGCCCCGCCCCGTGCCCCCCCCTGAGCCAAGGGAGGCCTGAGCCCAGGGCGGCCCCGGGCCCCATATCGCCCCTGAGCCGCGGGCGGCCCCGAGCCACCCTGAACCACAGCAACCCTGAAGTGTGAGCCATGGCCACCCTGAACCGTGGCAGCCACGAGCCGCGGCCGCCCTGAGCCCCGCCTCGCCAGCCAGGGGTGGGCAGGAGTGTCAGGGCTCTCCGTGCACGGGGAGGACACTTGGGGCTGCATTTAAAGGCTACAAGGATCTTTGAAAAATGTTTGCAAATTGAGCACATGCCAGTAAACCCTGGATGGCACGATTCTGTTACTAATTCGTTACTTTGTTGCATGCTGCATGGCTCCTCGCTGCAAAAAAAAAAAAGTGTGCCTTATAGTCTGGTGTGCCTTATATGATCTACAAAGTTGCAAAATTTGCCGACTCCTTTGGGGTGCACCATATAGTCCCGTGCGCCTTGTGGTCGTAAATCTCAATTCATATGTGTCCATCACGTACAAAACGAAGGACAACTCCCTCACAAAACAGCAAGCTTCTCAGTTAAGAAAGAAGCAAAACACCCAGAAGAGGTTGGCATGCAGTGATAGAAGTAATAATTTACTTCCTATATTTACAGAGAAATGTCACAGTAAAGTAAGTAAAGCTAAGTTGTAGCAGAGACCTAATTTTTCCTAAGCTGAATTTGTAACAGTGCTCCGAATTACTTGTATTTCACTTCAACAATGGTTCATACGCCCAACTCAGTATTTTCATACAGCAAAGCTTACACAGTGACTTTGTGTCATGGTTGGCTTTTTTTTTTCTCCCAGACAGCTTACTGTTTGCTTCTGTCTATAACTAACATGTTTCCGTTTTAGCTCTGAAGTACTGCCTGCAGGATATCCCCCATTCTCAGCTCTCTCAGTGAACAGCAGAAGTTCTTGATTTCCCAGCTTTAAGAACATAAATTAGTGTAATTTTACTTGGCATCTGCCTCCTCCATGTACATCACTACTTTTACTTATCTGATTGTTTGCAGGCAAGCTGCAGAATTGTTTGGTTCTTTTTTTTTACTCTAAAGCTGTGTCATTTCACTCTTTAGGAGAGAGAATTTTCATCAGTAGTGGAGACAAATTAGGTGCAGTCACGTTTCTGCTGAGCTTTTTCAAATAAAACAATTCAGCCTGAAACAAGGAATTGTAGCTTCCCAGAATTAATGGTCTGCAGCGCACTGAGGCCATGACACCTGGCACCTGTGCAAAAAAGCTCTGTGTTACCAGGATTTCAGGATTTACTACAGACATTTCTGAGGCAAATTCTGAAACGCACGCCCAAAGCTGTCCTACAATTTCATCATACATACTGTGTGTATTTAATTTAATTGTGAGCAACAAGGGAAGGAAGAAAACATCTCAAAAGAACAAGCATCATTACAAAGATTGCAGACTGAGCAGGCTCATCCAAAGGGTCCCAGCAGAATTCTCCAGTCTTAAATTAGATGCTTGACACAAGAGCACTAGCTTCTCACAGAGCTTCCACGTGAACCAAGGTCAACCATTTGCTCCTAATGGGCTCCATATGCAGTGATCAGCTTTCCTACAAAAGCAGGGCCACTACTGAGCAGCAGTCCAAGGCTAGGTGCATACAACATGCAGAAACCTGTGCAGTACAGAAAAACCTCACAAGAATAACTAACTACACAGTACTCTACGAAGATGGTACAAACCAGCTACAGCAGTGCATGCTGATGGAACTTAATCCATTCATGGCCTGCTGAGTCAAAGGGATTCATTATTGCCTGAGCACCACCACTTTACTAGCAACACACCTGCTTTTTAGGTTTGACTTCGTACTGATTTAAAATTTCTCAACTGTTTTAGTAGTCCAAAGCTGGATGAATGCTGCTTCTAAAATCAGCACTGGTGTGGTCCTACTGTGAATACAAATTAAACTGCGACCAGACTTTCAAGTCTAACAGAGAAGTTTCTAAGCCTACAGGATGTGTAACAATAGACTAAAAGATCACCATGAAGAGCAAGGTGCCAAGCTACATCCTCACACAACCTCCCTAAGCTGATTTAAAGTCAATTTAATCAATTTATATTGAACTACAAGCTTGATATAAGGCTAAGACAAAGAACCCAGGAGTTATGGTCAAAGTCAGAGGTCAGTATTACGCAATTTCTGAATCACTGGGCTATTTTACACAGGACTGCCAAGGAAAAAAAAAGCTTTACTAACTTGGTATCATCACCATGCACTGTTTTCACTCTTGCTCTAAAATCTTGACATCTATATAATCAAACTCTTAATACTGGGAATTTGCAGGTCAGTATAATACTTTTCCTCACATAAGCAATAAAAACAACACTAGAAAATTTAATCATTGTAAGTACATCAGCACACCCGTTTCAAATTTTGACGAAGATACAACCTACATTTATGACACGTTCAGGGTTATGAAAGAGGTTCTTTCAAATCACTTTTCCATGGTGTTTGAAGGTTAATACCTACCCAGGATTGGGGACTGCGCTGAGCAGTATGGCATCGTGTCCTCATTGGGAACCCGGGTGAATAAGCTGAGGTTTGTGTACACATGATGGGGCTTCGAGTAATCCGCCACCTGAGGCGACTCTAAAAACCCGCGAAACACAATCGAAGGTCCACCTCGGTAGAGGATCAGGATAAATATTGCCTGGAAGACAAATACAAACAGCAGGAAAAAATGAGTTTCCATGCGAGAAACGAACATAGTTTTTAGCCCATGCTCCAGGATCAGGGCGCTGAGGAGATAAATTGCCTTCCATGGGCTGTCGTTCCACGTTCTGGGCTACATCGCCGTGCAGACCTTCTTCTCCTCCTCCTCTCTCTCCTTCTCCTCCAACTTTCTGAGACGGCAGAGTACTCCCCTAGCTAGGCTTCATCAGGACGCCGAAAGCCAGACGTCTCCTTCCCGGTGAGAGCTCTGCCAGGCGGCCTGGAGGAGGGAACAAGCTGTCCAAAACCACCCCCGCTCAGAGCTCCGGGGAAGCGGCACGGGCTCGCTGGGGCACAGACGCAACACCCGCCCTCCTCCGCCCGACTTCCGGCGAGACTACAGCTCCCAGAATGCAGGGCGGGGCAGGGCGGGCCTCGGCCGGGCCGTGCTGCCGCGCGGCATGCTGGGAGATGTAGTCCTTTCTCCCCTTCCCTCAGCGGCCGCCGCTGTGGGCGAGGTGCGAGAAGGATGGAGCAGCTGCTGTACTACGTCCCGTGTCATCTCCTCGGTCAACAGCCAACTGCTGTCTCCACTTTAAATTGGTTCGTAAACTGGTCAGGGAGAGATGAATGGAAATGTAGGCATTGCAATGGACTGCCCAGGGAGGTGGTGGAGTTTCCATCCCTGGAGGTGCGTAAGGAAAGACTGGATGTGGCACTCAGTGCCATGGGCTACTTTCCATGGTGGTGTTCGGTCATAGGTTGGACTCAATAATGTCAGAGGACTTTTCCAAACTGATGGATTATGTGATTCTGTGGAATGGATACACCTCAGCCAGTGCCAAAGGGACCACAGCAGCCTGGCCACTGAGAGGCCTCCTGCTACAGCCATGCTGCCCTGAAAAATTTCAGCTTTTATGCCCTTCTCTTCTCGGCTGATTTTGTAAAGAGATGAGGCCTAGCTTGTGCTGTCAGTCACTGCCTGCTCTCATGTGCCCCCTTTTGCTTAAATGCAATTAGCATTTTACAGATACTAATGAAATAGAGAAATTGAGAATTAAGAATCAAGCATCAAGAAATGCTTTGACTTAAAGGGGGACTGAGAAAACTGTATTGTTTGCTATAATTTAAGGTGCTTACAAGAACAGAAGGAGAGCAAGGCTACAAGGTTGGGTCAAGGGCTAGAATGCTCAAACAGGATGCAAGGACAAAGATACCACAGGATAAGGGGGTCCTGAGATCAGGAAAACTGATATCAAACTCCAGAACATGAACAAAGAACTAAAAAGAGAGCATAGGCAAGGAGGCAAGGTGAAAAGTTCAAACTGAGAGGAAGACTATTTACTTCATCCTAAAGACCCCCAGATGTCTGCCAGAGCAACCTGAAAGGAACAATGCGCAGTCGCAAAGAGGCATGAAACTAATTTCCATATGAAGTGAGGAGCGGCAATAAACATGTATTAGGTGAATTGTGTATTCCTAGTTTGTAGAGAATAAAAGGAGAGGCGCAGGTCGCCAAAGGTGTGCATGTTTTTAGAGGAGATATCCCTCATGCATCTCAGCGCTGAATAAATACATACCTACTCTTATAACTTATTTTGTGGGTTACAGAATGCTTTTCTGTGCTTCACTAAATTCCTACATGGCTTCAAAGAAGAGTTGGCATTTGCCATGTTTGCACTGGGGAGAGTGTTAAGAGGAAATCCGTACCTGTGAGGGGGAGCAGGCTCCCTGAGCTGAGCATCCTGCTCCAAGGCATAGCCCCTGCCAGGCAGCCAGCCCATGTGTGCTGGCCCAGACCAGGCAGAGCCCAGACGGACTGTGAGTCTCTTTCCCTGGAAATATTAAAAAGCTGGACACAGTTCTGAGGAATATATTCTAGGGGACCCTGTTTGAGCAGGAGGGTTGGACCAGATGATCGCCAGTGGTCCCTTCCAGTCTTATTTGTGAGGTGATTCATGAAGCGTGTGTTGCTGTTTGCCTTCCAAATGAGATGGCATGGGAAGAAAATAGCAGGAGAGTGATATCACTTTTATGAGGAGTTGGACGTACTGTTGCTTCAGAGTTGGACTGAGATGTATGGGATGCATCTATGGGAAACTTGATCTCAGTCATTCTCCTGCGCAGAACAATCCATTATTCAATTAAAGTGGATTGCTTAAGGCCTGGATGCAAATTGTCATCATTTCACATTTAATTTTAACTTAATTGGGTTTTTAAATAAAAAAATGTAGAGAATATTTTTCCCCTCGGGCAGTCTTGCTTTACTGAAATCCATGTGATGCTTCTGCCACAAAGGTTGCTTTATTTGTACACCACAACGGCATTCTCCTTGCGACATTCCCTCTACAATCACAGCAAACACACCCTGCTTGCCTTCACCTCCATAAAACCAAGAAACACTCGCTGTTCTGCTGATAGCTCCATCAAGTACAATGCCAAAGACAGGAAGAAACTGATCTCTGCATCAGCTGTGAAACAAAGAAAGGAATCGATTTTCATGGTATGACCTGGGGCTGCAGATGGCCATTGTTTCAGGGCCATCAGTGCTTTATGTTTCTCTTGCAATCCCTCCTTGGGTCATAGTAGGAAATCTCAATGTAGAAAAAAATATGGACAAAGCATGTCTGCCTCCCTCTGTCTTGGAGAAGGGAGCAGCTGGACCTATTAGAACTGCCCCACATCAGTGGCTCTTCTATCTTCCTTGCAGTCAGGGCTTAGTTGTAAAAATTGCCACACTGTGCCAGTTCTTGGCAGAAGCAGGTCAGATGGAAACAGCCTACTCCTGTATTTTAATCTGTGTGTATATTTGTTCTCCAGACTGGATAACTAAATACAGCTAGGCAGATAAGCTGTCTGCAGAGGTGCCAGCCAGCACGAACTGCATCTCGAGGGGTGTCTCCCTCAGAAACCTTCCAAACCAACTACAGTTCCTCTCTTTCCCCATCAGCACTGAAATGAGTGGATCATAAACCCAACCATGAGCCTTTTCCTCACCAGCAAGCAAGTAAAATGGGACTGGAGAGCAAAGTACAGGTTAGAACTTCCTGGTGCCAGCAGGTCTGAGCCTTTTCAAGGTCACAGTGCTCCTGTTTTAAACAGAGCTGGGGAAACTAGGTTGTGTTTTGAATTAAAAATGGATTCCTTAAATGCAAAAAAAAAAAAAAAAAAAAAAAAAAGTAACTGTCTCCACTGAAGTGTGGAAGGGAGGTGGCAGGCATTTTAGCAACCTTTGCACAGAGATTTATTGAGGGCAGTGATGAAGGAAAACAATGTGAGACTGGATCTGTAAGAACCAGGCACTGGGCTGGCATCACAGTCAAAGGTCTGCCTTTCTCATTTTCACACAGCTTCCTGGGAAATTAAATTGAATGCATACAAAAAAAAACCCAACAAAACAACCAAACCCAAAAATCCAACCAAACCACACACTGTCTTCAACAGAGCTTGAAATTAAGTTTGTACAAGAGCCTCTGGATTGTCCCAAGGGAGGGAGCTTTTCCTCCCTCCTAATGCAGTTTCACCTCCAATCAGGCCTGGACATGATGAGAGATTGAGGGAAGTGCCTCACTCTGTTTAGTAAGATTCGTCCTTGCTTGATCATTTTCTCTCCCATTCTCCTCCATGCCCTGTCTCCTGGGGGCTGCACTAGATCTCTGTTGTAAGTGCAGCAAAATGACTTTGGGAAGCTCTGCATTGAAAAGGCAGGGCCTGAGCAGGGAAGGAGCAGATGGTGTGACAGAGTGATTGATACCAGGCTGTGTGCTCATATAGTGCTGGTCAATGTGCATCATCCAGTGCCCTCTCAGTACTCAGGGTTTCCTTTAAGGCAAGAGGAAGGTAACACTACTCCTTCTAAAGGTGGATGCTTTCAGCCAAGCAGAGCTGTCTCATTTTTGGGGAGTGAGGTGGTTTTAAATCATGAGACTGTGTTTTCTAATGATGTGGATGTTTCGAATACTTTGGACCAGCAGTTCTTTCTCAGACTTTAACAGGATCTTGACTTGTAAACTTCACATTGTTCTTCTAGCAACACTTTTGTGAATGTGATTTTTTTATTACACAGATATGAATTTGGCTTGTTCTCTGGTATACTAAATTTTCAGCAGGGCTTCCTCATAAGAATTTTAAAACTGCTTCCATGTTTCTGAGAGGTGGATGCCCTGCTGTTAAAAAACCTGGAGAGCTGATGTCATGTAACTTGGACCAGTGACAGAGTAAATTAGTGAGTGCTTTAGAAAAAGGACCTGGATATCCAAGCTTCTCCCAGGTTTGTGGAATAGCTGACAGTGGGTTCCTGTCAAACTGACATTTCACTCATTCAGCTTGCAGCACCCTTCCTCTTGGGATAGAAAACTGACTTCCTGGCCTATATTTTTACCACCACTCACTTCTGAGTCATGGTCAGAGCCTTTACAGAGCAATCTCAGTAGGGATGGGCACCATATCCAAAATGACTCCTAGAGATCATGAGAGACCATGGAGACTAGGTGATACTCTCCTGTCTCCTATTTCCTTTATCTCCATAATGCAGACACTGGTCTCAGGGACCTGAAATGTTTTTGCTTGACTTTTTCTTGTAACATTTAGGTCAATGGAAGAGTAGCCTTGAAACGAGAACACCTAAAATAGATATATTTTCCATTATAGATTCCACTGTGTTTTCCTGGAAAAGGAGTAAGGACTTAGGCTGCAGACAAGACAATGCAATATCATACTATTCACATCATATTTAATAATGCTCTAGTACCATTCAATATAAATAAATAACCATTAAAAAGTACTTTCTCAACATTCTCATTTGTTCCTCAATAGTATTTTCTGTAACAGGAAATGTTAGTAATATCCGTTGGTTGGTGAGCTGGATGAATCTCAGAGAACATGAATATCAGATACTAATATGCTAGTAAAAACTAGGCACTGGGATGCCTTCTCTTGTTTAAATACTTCAGACTTGATCTGCAGCTTCCCTTCTTACTGCACTCACTTCCCCTGAAGCCTGTAACCCTCACAGCTGCTTCTGTCCTGGGCTCTCCCACCCTGCTCTGCTGGTGAACAACCATCTTAACTTGTGATGCCTGTTACATAACCACCCTTAGCTGATGCACCTCGGTCAGCAGCAGTCCTTGCTGTCCTCAGGCTGCTCTACAGGAAAAAGAGTATTTGTGCTGAACAGGTCTGTCTGTCTGCTAGTGTGGAATATCAACTGTGTACATTCATGCTGTCCATACAAGGTCTCAGTTCTGCACAATGTAGTGACTGACAGAACTTCTTGATTCACAGAAGGTCTGCTCCACAGGGCCAGGCTGGGGCAAGAATGGAGATGGTGCAATAGGGCTGGTCTTGAGAGCTGACTCTGACCAAGACTGAACTGACAGTATAGTACAGACAGAAAGAGTAATTTTTCTTTCTTGTAAGGATGTAGACAGAACAACTCTCTAAAAACATGTGTAGTGGGATCTGTTGCAATGGGAACAGATCCTTGCTACAAACACGCACTGGCAGTGCCTAAACCCTATGTAGGACCTGTGTGAGATTAAAGGCCAGAGAATTAATCAACACATCTCCTCCTGTTCATACGGGCAGAAACCTTGCCCATCTCAGAGGAGAAAATGGAGGATCATAAATCAACTCCTTTATTCCTTTGCTCCTGCTCATTCATTGAAACCACTAAGAAGGGAACTTAATCTTGAGTTAATGCTGCGTAGAAGCACTGAGCCCACCTGCCTAGTGGTAGGATGGGCTGGCAAAGCCCACTGGAGTGCAAGCCCTGCTACCTTCTGCAGAGGGCAAGATGGAAAGCTCAGACAAATGCAGAGTGAAAAGAATTCTGTGATTGCTGGACTTCCTTCATGCTATCTGGTGCCAGTAAGCTCTGTAAGGAGCTTTCTACAGTCCAGAGAATACATTGCTTTCTCAGCCCATTCAGTATTTTCTTCATACTGAGAGAGCTGGCAGGGTGGCCCTGTATTGCTGTTCATCCAGACAGACCCTGGCCTTAGCCTGACTAAATGCAGTCTCTGTTTTCTAGTTGCCTATTCTTTGATTTCTCCCGTGTCTCTCTCTGAAAGGAGGCCTCTCATCCCCTTTGTCCCTCCCATACTTTGGCCCCATGCTACAGCAGGATGTGTCGTATGCTCCTTCTCCATTGAGGGAATATGGACCAACTCCCCCTCAGATACCTTTTAAAGCGCCCTCTCCATGGAGGCTTCCTGAGATCCTATGGGGACAGTCTGCTGAGTGAGGCAATCGTTTGCTCGCTGTGATTGCTTGGGAGCTAGAAACTTAGTGCCACCCACATTTGTTACATAAAAGAACTGTAATTTCCTTTGCTGTACTGCCCCCCTTGCTTTGTTGCTGATTGTTTTTCCAGTTTAAGATACCATTGTAACCCCAGGGAGCACAGAACATATCAGTGAACACAAAGCTCTACTGTTCTGAGGCAAAAGGGAAAATATTCTTTCTTCATGAATATGTCATATGACCTAAACTAAAACCCAAAACTAAACAAGGAATAGGCAGAGAAGAATTCTAGTATAAATAAATCAACAAATAAATAAGTTTCCTGCTAACTCTGAATTTCTTGGGCAAGGGATGGTTCAGTTGCTTATAATTTGCTCCTAGCTGTGAAATCCTTGATGTGTTTTGAATGCCTTAAGCCTTGTTTCTCATGGCCTGAGTGAAGAAGGTTTTAAAGATCTGCTCAGAGGGGTTTCTGGGTCATTCAAGGAATCTTCCTGGAAAAGTCACAGTGACACCACTCCCCCCACACACATATGGTACCAACACTTGTGGTTTTAATCCAGTTCATCCTTTCTCCGTTCCTCATTTGCACCTCCTGTTTTGTAGGGCTGCCTCCCACCTGGCTGTCTTCCAGTTTTATTGAGGGAAAGGGAAACTCTTCCACATGACACTGACTCCTCTCTCTTCACAGCACCACACACTCCTTTCAAAGTTCAGCTGGAAAACCTTGCCACATTTGTTATTTCAGTTGTCTTGTATGTGCTTAAGATAGGTTTCCCAATGATGTCTCCACATTCCTTGATGTTCTCACAGCAGATGACTGCAGGCTGAGGGTTCCTCTTCTCTGAGCACTTCTCACCCACCTCCCTCTCAGAGAGTTGTCTTCCTCGCTGGAGGTCTAGGAAGCAAGTCCATGCACATGATTTGAGGCTCCTGAAGCACCTGATGGTGCTGCAGCAGGCTTCCAGGCCTTGAACACGTTCAAGTCCACCCATTTTTGTCCCTACTTTCTGCTCTCTGCAGCAAGACATGGAGGCATGGCCTCTGAAGTACAGTACCTGCTGTGTCTCCCAAAGCAGGAGAGGAACTTCATCTAAAGGGGTCTGTGCCTGGGGATCTCAGATGGCATTTTCCAAAATAACCTTAAGTGGGGACAGTAGAAGATCTGAGCTGAGGGATGGGTACCAGATCCCTTCTGACCTCCCAAACCCCAAATGAGGTTCGTCAGCACAGCTTCCTCTCCAGGCTGAAGGCTGATCTGTGTACATATCGAAGTGCATCCCTCCAAGGGAGAGACTCTAATGCCAGCTTTGCTTCAAAGCTGTTTTGAGAGCACACCAGCCTCAGGCCAACAAGTCCATGTTTGTGCTTTAGTGACAACTCCTGTCTTTGAGCTACCGCTGTTCACAGTTGCTGTACTGAAGCTCAGGTTTCACAATATGCCAGGAGAGACCTTTGGAGGCACCTGCACACATCCTGAATTTCAGCCTCTGTGCTGGCACAGCAGACAATGAAGATCACGTCTAGTAAGTTTTAACAAATGGTTAAAAGTCCAGGGCCCAGTGGGGAAGGGAAGCACTCCTCTCCTACGTGGGGAGGATCTCAGAGCACCACCTCAGCTCTGTCCCTCCTTATTACCACCTCTTTGGGCAAGGGAGCTGTTTGGCGTGGTGACATTTGGGGGTGTTTATCATCCTCCAGCAGTGGAGCAGAGTGCTGGGCAGGACAGGCAGGGTGCACAGTTACTATATGGTTGCTGATGAACTTCAGGAACAATCACAGCCTTCTGCCTCTGTCAAAACAAACACAAGGTGAGGTAAGAAGGTGTAAATACAACATCCAGTGTAACAGAACTCTCCCCCTGGCTTGGGCAAATACCTTGCAACTATCAGTGAACATGTTCCTCAACAACACTGTGCATGGCTTTGGACTGGGATATAGCTGAAGAGCTGCTTGTTTTAGCATCACTAGAGTCTTAGCTGGGAAATTTTATTTATGAATTAGAGAAAGTTTCTGATAGATTTTTTTTTGTCTGCACTTAAAGTCATTATTTTAAGTTTCTGGATAATTTTTTGAATAGTAGAAGAATGAGATCTGACGATTTCTATTCAGTCTGTCTGGAAGCCGTTGAAATGCAGATGAACCTTCTCTGTTTCCAAATTTTACAATAGCAGGAGTCCTATGCTAACCTAAGCATGCTCTTTTTTGGAGGCCTGTAAATATAAGTTAGCAATAAGAATAGGTAATTTTTATAACACTAGCCTTCTGTGACAGTTTTCAGGACTTTAACAAAGAAAAATATGAGGTCAAATTAATCTCCATATCCTGTTCGCAGAAGGCAAAGCCTGTGTTTTGAGGATGTTTCAATACAGTTGGCAGGAATGTATGCTGTGATAGCTTTTGGCTGCTCTGTGGCAAGCAGCCATGCAAGCAGTCCAATTAGAGATTAGGAGTACCAAATCCCACACCAAGCAATGTCTGCCTGACTCACATCTGCAGGATTTAAAGGGAAGGAGGGCTCTGGGAGGTTTTGGCTTAATTGGCTTGATCTGATCCTCAAGGAGGACTAATTGGCAGGAGGGAAAGATGGAAATATTCTTCCTATTGTGTCTAAGAACAGAAGAGCCTCAGGGGAGAAATTTTGCCTCTTTTTTGTTCTCAGCACTGGCTTATCTAGATCATGTCTATCAAGGTTCTGAAGTTCAGCAGCCTTGATAGTAAGGACCTCCAATACAATGCAGCCTTCAGCAGAGATCTCAATTTAAAATTTTAAGAGATGCAAGCTAACGATTTTGCTTGAGTGCCCTTGATTGCCAAGCAATTTACTTTGCATGTGTCTCCTGGAGTAGATGCCACCTGCAAATTTGATGTGTCACAGTAGCTGGCCCACATGACAGACAGGGGTGCAGAAGGGATTGTGGTCAAACTGACTGCTAATGAAAGTGCAAAGATCCTTAAAAATCAGCAGGGCTCATCCAGCCAACAACCTGCTTGAAACCATTGGAGAGGATGGCTTGGATAAAGGTACAAGTTCTGCTGAGTGAATCAGTGGCAGTGTCTTGATTTTTTAGATTGGTTGCTTTCCTTTCCCACAACAAATGACTCATGGGGAGCCATTCTCATGAGACTCCATAGTTGGTGCATTGCATTTCTTATGGGGGATGGCTGCATGTTTGGCCAAGGAGAGAGGTGAGGACAAAAGTGCCCATCTATAAATGGCACATTTGTGAAAACATCACATCCACACTGTGCATCTCCAACGGAGCAGTCAGGCTCTCCTCTGGCAAGTAGGCAAGGAGGGTCTAATCTCTCTGAGTTTTTATACAAAGCAGGTGTTTTTGTACAAAGCAGGTGATTCCTCCAGAGTTAACTGGACTGAGAGTATTTATGAGTCAAGTTTGGGCAATTATAGCTTTAGACAACTGCAGACCTAGCACGGGTGAGTGTGTGAAATGATCATGTTGCTGCTAGTGGATCTCACAAAAGCACTGGTGAAAAGAGGAGCTGCCGACTAAGCATAGGTATCTTGCATCCTTTATGGGTTTCCAGGATATCTGTAATATTAATAACAAGCTGTCAGAAATGGTACAGGGTTTGTGCCCTGTAGGAGGGACAGGTAGGCTACCCCAGGGTCTCTATGGTGGCACCAGGTGTTTGTATTTAGATAACCGACTCCAGTCCCTTCCATCTGCTGCTGGGTGTGCAGGCACTGGGATTCCTTTGCACTGTTTGTGTGACTGTCACTCAGAAATCATGAGGTGCTGTGGCATGAGTGCAGCTACTAGTGATGCACACAGGAGATCAGTGCAGGAGTTGAAATACTCATGACTGCCTGTATAAAAGCTGACAGTTTTATTTCTACTGGTAGAGCTGAGCTGAGCTATATTTTGGGGTCAAAACTAAAAGCACTCTTGGAATATCTTCCAAAGTAGAACTAAATAATTCAGTATCCTCTGTCCTGACACTGATATAAGTCATTTCAGAAAGAGCTCGGTACTCTGAATTTGGGATACTTTTATTCTTTTGGGACTTTTGGGGCAGGAATCTGCCCTTGAGATCAGAGGGCATGGCATCTGAACACATCTTCATCATCATTCTCTTTCTAAGAACATCAGTGATCTCTGATACATTCCCACCTCACCCATGATGATTGCCATAATCCCCCATCCTACTGCTGAACCTGGCTCTGTGAACTGCAGAGGCACTTCCTAGTACATTCACTATCTCTCTTCAGCAGCAGATGTACTCCTAGCTCTGGTAGCTCAAACTGAGAGAGTCTGTGTAGGTTGTGCTTTGCTGGCTCCTGTTATGAGGTGCTTTAAGCATTCCATCAGCCTTTCCCTGCTGCACCCACACCACAGCTGTTCATGCAGGATAAAAACTGAAAGGGGGTGTATGAAGCACTGCACAGGTGGCAGGGCTGCTGAGAAAAAAGATTGCCTGGAGAAGTGTGATCTCATAGGACAACTCACACACCAAAGGGAGTTTGGAGCTGGATGAAAGAATCCGAGGGCAAGGAATTTGGTTTGTCATTAATACATGAGTGAAACTGGGGAATTCTGCTGTCACTTTTCTCTTTGTCAGACAAAACTCCCATATGGTCTGCAAAGAGGCTTGAATGAGCAAGAAATACAGAGCATACGTGGATAAAGATGATAATCTATTTCTTGTCCAAAGGGTGGCATGGTGAATTACCAGAATAGTCACATATGCAATTTTCAGGAAATAATAGCAGAAATAAGGAAACGGGTACAGATTAATTGTCTTGCTGAAAATAATAAAGACAAAAACACTCACAGTCTCAGCTGGCTCTCTGCTTACACCTCTACTCTGGGGTCTGTAAACCCACGCTTGCCTTCATTAACCAGAGTGGGCCTCTCAGTTCTTGTGTGCCAGACCAACACCTAGAGAGAAGCACAAAGAGTTCAGGCATTCTGAATAGCATGGAAACAATGACAGTGCTGCACCCATTGGGTGGGATCCTCAGAGAAGTGAAGCTCACAGTGGTTTGAAGCGTGTGATTCAAAGGGGTTGATCCTGGGAGACACTTCATTGGCACATGAAACGTGAAAAGGAGGAGGAATCATTCTAGAGCAAAATTCCAGACTCAGCCCTGTAGGAGACTGTAGGAGGCGATGGTGGGCAGGACGGTTGGGACAGATGGAGAGATTTCTAGAACCAGGTCTTGGACCTAAACTTGTGGTTTATTGCGAAATGTCGTGGGTAAAAGGGCCCTGCCTGGAGCTGCCAGCTGCAGCTCAGAGCAGGGCAGTAAGAGGGTAAGGAGGTAAGAGAAAGAGTACAGAGCTACGAGAATGGTAAAAAAGAGAGCTAAGGGTGAGGTAAGAGGAAAAGCTAAGAGAGAGAGTACAGAGCTAAGAGTTAAGAGAGCTAGGTTCCCATCACAATACAATAAATCTTCTTCTGTGTTGAATATTCTAATTTCTACTAACAAATCTAATACAAGATGTAAGTCCTATAGTATTTACATACAGCCTATAAGAATCATTACATTACCACACTGTGTTACACTTTAAACCCTAAAAACTACTCTTTGGACCCCTTCTGCCAAACTAGCAGGATCTTCTCTGACCTTTGAACCTGCTTGCAAGCAGAGGGGATTAGTTCAGTCAAGAGGGGATTCATTTTGGCTGGCCATTCTATTGTTTTCTAGTTATTTAGTAACAAAGGTTTGGAATCTCAAAGATGGCTTTCATTTCAATCTCGCTTATAGTTTCCATATTCTCAAAATCTTTTGCCAGGCAACCATATTTATAAGGTTTTCCTGCTTCATCTTTCCCAACGCAAACCTCTGCCAATCCTCCTGGATTTTGGAGAAGCAATCTGGGCACAAATTGTACATCTGACATTATCAACACAGAATGCCTAGCACTGCTCCTCACCTCCCTCTGAGCTTCACATCTGCAAAGAATTTAGCAGGCTTTGTCCATCTGTCTGTCCCAGCATCATTTTGCATTGACATGTGCCAGCACAAGGCAGGCACACTGACAGGTGGAAGAATGTGGCAGGATGTTTTAAAAGCAGCCAACACTCAGCAAGAAGACTGTATCTTTGAGATTTTTTGTCCTACTCACCTTTGTGCAGTTAGCTGCTTTGGGCTCCAGCCCATCCATAGTCACCAAATCTTTCAGCAGACTGGTTTCCTGGTAGCCTCCTTTAACTCCCTCCAGCTTGAAACTGGCATGAGGCTTCTCCAAAATCAACTTGATGCTGACAGCAAATCCGGCCATGTCAATAGCAAATGGACGATTAGGGTCAAAGACGGTTTTCCAGCCCACCACCTTCCCTGCTGGGTTCACTTTTGGGGATTCATACCGCAGCCCCCCGACAAAAGCCACTGGCCAGACTGAGACCTGCCTTGTGTAGCGCATCTGCGTGCCAGAAAGAGACAGTGCTGTGAGAATTCAACCCCACCACGTTTGTCCCAACCCATTAGTACATCATGCTCTGCTTTCATTGGCACCTGTCCTCTTCCACTGACTTCCTACATGATCACAATTGCTCTCAGCAGCACAAGCTCTAGTTCACCTGTGCTGCTGCTTGAAAAGCTAGAGCTTCCACAGCTACAAGGCAAATTCTTAGCACGTTATTCTCTGAACAACACACTCACTGCTCTTCTGTGCTCACATTCAGTCCCTCAGAAGAATGAAAACCTCTGGTTTTCTCATCCCATTTGAACTTTTACCTTTTATGGTAGAATTTTATCATTTTGTAAATGCCAAATACTACTTTTACCAGGCCTCTAGCTCTGTATTATCAACTCCACTCACTCCAGCTTCACACTCATAGAAGTAATTCCCCTAACTCATTCATCTTTGTCCTCATCTATTCTAATTTCTCCCCCCACCTCCTGCCTTGTTTTTCCATCCATTGCAACTGCCTAGAAGTGTGGGGGTTTATTGAAATTTTCAGAAAGGATATGGAAGGAAGTAAGAAAGGATGAGCTTAACAGAGACCTAACAACTCTGAAAACTGGAAATACGTTCTGATGCATAATTCTACTCTTCAAGCGGCTTAGTACAGTTTGGCTTATATTGGTGACAAGAGAGTTTACTAAATTTTTGCAAGTTTACAATAAGCTTGACATCTCACAAATGCCAGGTCTCCAACAGAAGTCTGGGAGAGCTTTGGTGATCCAAGAGGTACAGCCCTGTTGTGGTTGCTGGAACCTAGAGAACTGAAGAGCAGCCAAGGAGTAAAAGTGGATAGAAAGTCAGACAACTTTTCTATCATCCCCTACTCATCACACCCCTACAACAGTGCAGATTTACACTTTGCCAGAAGTTTGTCTTTGAGCTTATTTAAATTAGGTCAGCTCTCCCTGAGGAGAAGTATAAATTTGGAGGTACATATCCTGTGGTCCCTGGCAAGAGGAACTCTAGCTGGTGCAATGGTGTGTGAGTAGCTATTCACATCTGCAGCCTATAGAATGGCAAATGTGTTCTTTGCCCTTTCAGCTTGCATCTGCCCTATATCCAGCTGCCACTCCATGCAGAGTGGTCAGGTCTTTGCAAGTTCAACTTAAGAGTCTCTGAAACTCTAGTCTGCTTTTCTGTCCCATGTAATTTTAGATCTCTTACCTCTTCAAAGAGCTCCAGGCTGTAGGTGTTATCATCATCAGCAAAATAGACTACGCCTTCTGGTGGTGCGGTGTTGCTGAAGCTGTCCCTCAGCCAGTGCAGCCCCAGGTTCCTCTGTAGCGTACCTCTTGGGGTGTGGGATGGGATCCAGGACAGACCCAACTTCAGGCTCTTGGGTGTCTCCACGTTGAGGTGGGTGAAGTTGAGCCCAGCCTTCTCCAGCAGGTTGGATACAAGGTTGGTCCTTCGCGGAGAGTCCTCCACCACCACCCAGTGCAGGTTCTGTACATGGAGGAAGGTGTTGGCCAGACGGGTCAGCTCAGCTTTTTGCACTGGCCGGGTGTAGGTAGGAGTGATAACAAAAATGGTTGGCAGCGTGTCTGACCATGGGGGAGGCCTGGAGTACACATAATTCTGGATGATTTTAGGCACTGCCCCTATGCTTTGCTGCTGCCGAGTGCATGATGGGAAGCCTTCTTCTCTCTGTGCAGGTGTACCATTAAGGAGTGCTTTAGAGGTCACGTTCTCATCTGTCTCTTCTGGGACAAAACAAAGGAAGAAAGAGGGAAAAAAAGAAGATGTCAGAGGACTAATAACTAACAGGCTACCTCCTATCCAGGGAGGCACACTTCTATCTGGAGTTAGTGCTGCATCCTCTCTCCAAAGCCAGCCTAAGGTGCATGTTTAACATGTTCTTAAGATCAGTTTATGTTCCTGCTGTCAGCAAACCCCGAGTGGGCCTTCAGGCAAGTCTGTCTTTGTTTAACTCTTCCTGTGAGAGAGCATCCCTGCTGAGGGTTTGCAACAGAAGTCATCACAGCCACCAGCACACTGACAGCAGAACTTTTACACTTACTTCTCAGCAGGCTGAGGTAGTGTGTGGTTGGGTACTGGTGCCACAAGGTTAGGAGAAGGGCCCATGGCAAGGCAATCAGGAGCGTGGTAAGAAGGTTACGTCTCCTCAGCATGCTGCAGGGAGCTTCCAATGCCCAGGCATCTCTCTACCTTTCAGAAAAGGAAAAAGAGTAAGGCCTCCAAAATACCAATCACCAAAAATGCAGGGAGGCATGACAAATGTTTGGCTCCAATGCAGTGAGGTGCTGTCTACATTTACAAGGAACTCCATTAAAGTTTACAAGGAGCTCCATTAATGTTTCAGGTCCAATAGAGAATAGAAGTTTTTAGCTATTTCTGTTGCTCTAAAGAACCCCCCATTATCCCATGATGAAACCACTGTCCTTGAGTTAGGGTTGTTCACGTTGCTGATTCTGAAGCTGGAGATGACTGTTACTTGTCCCCCTCTTCGAGACTTGTGTTCATTCCTGAGCTTTGTGGTGACCATTTAATTTGCTTCTTTTGTACAACTTTTTAGAGCTGTGTGCAAGGTTTGTGTACCTGAATATGCAACTGGACAACATAGTCAGATGTCAGGTATCCTCTAGATAGCCAGCACCTCTTAACACTTCTGCAGGGTTAATTCACACTGCTTAGGCAGATGCTTTGAGGGAAGCAGGCATGCATGCTATCACTAAGTGTTCCAGAAAATCCCTGCCTTGGTCATTCCACAGTGCTGGTGATGCCTGCTGAATGCTTAATTATCCCACATCCCTTTCTGATTGTGGTTTGCAGTGTTTGGCCATTGCAGCATTTAGTTGAAATCACAGACTCTGGAGTACCCACCAGGCCCTTCCAGGTTCCCCTGCACTCCTAGGCTGAAGGCATTTTGAGGGAAGAGATTGATGACATCATGCTGATACAAAAGATTGAAAGGAGGTTCAAATTGTTTGGCTCTAAATTCCTGCTCTGCTAGAGATTTTTAAGTGTACTGAAGGCCAGTCAGCTAAAATCAAGTTCCTCAAAGGGACACAGGCACATTTTGTTCAAAAGCAACTCCTTGCCCAGGATTTGGGTCCAGCAGCTCCTCATCTGTCCAGAGGGAAATGATTACCTTGCTTCAGCCTTAGAGAGTTGTATGAGAAGCAAAATGACAACTGGCCATTTTTCTGGTCTATAAGGGCTCTGCAGTGACAGCAGCCACAGGATACTCCTTAAAGATATTAGGAGATGCTATTCTAAATTCATCCTCTGGAACGTATTAGAATCTGTCTTTAATTGTTTCTCTGACATTTTGCCTTGGTGTCCTGAAAAATACAAGGATTATGCAATTTCAGGGCTCATCAGTGCCCTACCACCATTAACTATTAGTCCTATTCCAGCCACATCTGACAGGAGACTAGCATGTCTCAGCAAGTCCTCTGGTGGGCAAGTGGATATTCATAAGCCCTGTCAAGGAAATTACTCCAACACAAGCTCATTCCTTGTTAGACACAAATGGTACCAGTGCTGGAGCAATCCCTTAGGGAAACATATTCCCACTGACTGCTACCCAAGCCAACCATTAATTGTGTTAATATCTAATGTTTCTTACTTCCTCACTCAGGAAATACCATGATGCCTGTTATAGATAATAAACAAATCAAGCCGAATTAAAAAGATTTAAGAAGCAATTTTTATTTTTGAGACCAAAACATGGTCCTCAACAGCCACAATCAAAAAGGACAGCACCAAGCCCGGGTTCAGTGCTGATTGAACACACACACTTTTATCAGACCTCTATCACATCAAATTCCCCTGTGTTCAGAAATGCCGTCCTGGGCAGTCCGTTTTTATACAGTTTTTCTGGCCTGGGGCAAAAGTCCCTTTGTTTCTGCCATGGATTCCCATATTCATGTAGTTTCCAGTTTCAGTGCAGCGATTAATTTTGATGTGTGCAGATTTTGGTTTACTGGAACTGGGTATTGAAATGTAGGTTTTCCTGAGGACCCTGGTTATCTTGATTGG
>PYHW01009617.1:558381-600777 GCA_013186435.1 Turdus rufiventris
GATTATCAAGTCCTCATGGCCGGGGAGTTTCCTGGACTGTCCCATAACGAGTTACCTCCATTGGGGCTGGTTCTATTAACTTGCTAATTGCGGCTTTGTTAGCATCTGCAGCGCTGGAATCCGGTGAAGCAACCTTTCTCCTACTCTGTACTCAGGGTACCTAAAGTTCCTTTATTAAATTCTTTATTTCTACAAACATGATTTATCTTTCACAAAACACGAATTACTTTATAACATATATCACAATGCCCATTTCACTACTCTCAAACTACAGAAAACTAATGAAGAAGTGGACCAAGGAAGCTGTGTGGCCAGGGGCACACAGTAGTGTTTTGGTGATGTGAGCAGGAGCCTTGTGCAGCAAACATGCTGGCTCTGCTTAACTTCATTGCTTTTTGATGACTGGGTCTGGGGCAGGTACAAGAGTGTCCTTCAAGCTTTAGTGCCAAAGGCATAGGTATTTAGTAAGTTACAGATCCAGGCTGGATACAGGGCAGGATGATGTTACCTGCACCAGGGATTGCTTTCCCTACAGGAAATATTTTCTCTTACCAGCATAGCAGTGCAGAGTAAAGCTTCCCATCGCTCATGGCTGTGAGAACAGTCAGAGCTACAAAAGAAATCCAAGGATTGCTATTAACAACTGCAGATACCTAGGCCCACCCAGGCCCTGGCTCAGGATCATCACAGCTCCTTGCTTCCTCTAGTATGCTTGCAATTACCGGTGTCTTTGCACCAGAGTCAAGCAGCCAGTGCTTTTTCCCTTTAATAAAAGGCCTTGATTATACAGACACAGTTTCTATGCAGCAGATCTGCTACTGCTGCAAACTCAGGTTGCTTCTGGAGGGAGAAAGAAGAGGACACAGCCCTGGCAGCCATGTTACAGCACAGAGGAGAGGGGATCAGAGTTAGAAGAATTTTTAATGAATTCCCTTTCTACTTCTTTCTCCTCCTCCCTCTTCCAGCTAGCCCTGTTCATGCTTCCCAAACACTGCAAACAAGTGGAGATGCTGTCTGTGTGTGAAGCTCCCCTGGTGCTCCGTGCTCATTTATTTCTGCATGCACTTTCTCTCTATTGCTTTTCCAAAGCAAGCAAGGCTGAAAAAATTAAACCCTGCATAAAGCCCCAGGTAGCTTGTACCTCACAGAGGATCTGACTTCAACCCATTTAAAAAAATCTCTATTGGAATACTTTATTTTCTCTTTAAAATGTTACCTTGTCTCCCCCACTTTCTCCCCCTGCATCCATTATGCATGGTCTTTTCTGTTGCTTTATAGCTTTCACCTGCCTTTTCTTAGTCCTTCAGTTTCTTTTCTTCCTTGTTTCCAGAACTACGAGAATCCCCTGGATTACTAATAATTTTAGCCTTTGTCTTCTGTCCTTACCCACACAAAGGCCCTTTGCATTCTCTTAATGTCCACCCCTCATGGAATATTTCCAACAAAGTGGTCCATTAAAGCATCAGTCCATCCTTTTGAAAACGCAGCATCATAATCCAGTCACATATTGATGCCTCTGGGTAGCCTGCTGATGGCCCCAGTGGGGCTTACAGAGGCTTACTGCACATATTTTTACCTACATTTTATAATTAAAACCAAAGTCTCCTAAGTGGCTCCGATTAATTGCATGCCTGCTGGCAAGCATTACAGTGTGTATTCCTGGCACAACCAACAACCTTCCTTCTGCCTTTAATTCCTCTCAGAGTAGATCCTATTAAATGAGATTCAAGAGCAGAAGAAATTTTTGTGATCATCTAGACCCATCTCCTGTGTTCGTCTGGTAATTCCTGGATCTAAGCTGTAGAGGGCAGGGACCATCTCTTAATGCACTTATACAGTCCGGCACTGATCCCAACAGGAGCCTTTGGATGTGATGGCAAATATTATTGATTGTACTCTCTTGCTGGCTGTTCTCCTCCCTTGCTATTTTTCCTGTCCTGTCTATTCCCCATTATCTTTCCTTTTATTTTTTTCCCCTTGTGTCTCCTGCAGCCCTTGTGTTACACACCCTCAACAACATTAGCTGAATGTTTGATGGATGCCTTCAATATGCTGCCTGTAGCCTTCTTGTAGCCTTCTTGCCTATTTTCCAATTACACATCCCTCTTCTTAATTTTATCCATCAATCTTCTGTTTTCCATTAAAAAATAAACTTACACACAGAACACAAAGCTGAGTATGATAGGGACAAAATGTTTCTCATACTACTGTGGCTTCACACTGCTTTGTCAGACTTCTCAGCTCCTGGGATGCAACACCATTCAGTCTCCATTTAGGCTCCTGTGCTGACGCAGGGGACATTATTCTGAAAGGATTCAGGAGAGGACAGTGAGAGAAGCGTACAGGAGGAAGAGCTGGATTCCCCAGAGTAATGCTGAAGAGAAGAAAGATCTGTCTGGCTGAGATTCAGATCATTGCATGTGACTGATCACTTCATCTGTTGTTGACTAATTAACAACAGAGTACAATTTGTTACAGGCAGGACAACCCAGATGTTGAGAGAGGGATAAGGATTCCAAGGCAGCAAAATTACCCAGGCAGTGACTTTCTCCCCAAGCTGCAGAGTGTTTTTGATAACTCAAAAATGGTTAGGATCACACCGTGTTTCGTAGTTCTCCTCTGAGGTGTTAGTTCTGCCCTCTGTCTGCCTGATCCAGAATGAGAACCACACCTTTCAAAAAGTGTGCTCTGCAAGGAAGGTGATTTTCCAGCCTCTGGTTCAGGGCAGCTGGCCTGTCTGAGCCAGGCTCACAAGACTCTGAATGCTGGACCAACCCCAGCCCCAGGACTGTATGGCTCTAGTCAGAGACACAGGCTTTAAAGATCCTTACCTTCCCAGAGGGACAAATTTCACAGTTCAAACTGTCCCTTGAGAACATCCCACCATCCAGTGTAACGATTTTCTAGGCAAGCACCCAAAGCAAACTACAGTAATTTCACGACTATAAGGCGCACCCTTTTGACTAAAATTTTAGTCCAAACCCAGAAGTGCGCCCTATAGTCCGGTGCGCCTTATATATGGGCAAAAGTTTGGAAATTTACCAACCCGGGAGTGTGAGCTGCGAGCCGTGGGGGGAGCCAGCAGGAGCCAGGTGGAGGCGGGGCCACGGCTGCTGGGTGAAGGCGAGTCCAGGGGCCTGCGGTGCCGCAGCTGCTGGGTGCAGGGGCCCCGGGGGCCTGCAACATCGTGGCTCCTGGGTACAGGTGAGCCCAGGTGGAGGCGGAGCCGTGGCTCCTGGGTGCAGCGGGCCCACGGCGCCGCTCCTGCCGGGTGCAGACAAGCCTGGGGGCCCACGGCTGACAGGTGGAGGCGGGGCCTCGGCAAGCAACTACGCAGGGGGAGCTGGGGGCGGATCCTTGCTGCAAAAAAAAAAGTGCACCTTATTGTCCGGTGTGCCTTATATATGGGCAAAAGTTCGGAAATTTACCAACCCAGAAGTATGAGCTGTGAGCCGCGGGGGGAGCGGGCAGGACCATGGGAGCTGGGTGGAGGCGGGGCCGTGGCTGCCGGGTGGAGGCGAGTCCAGGGGCCCGCGGTGCCACGGCTGCTGGGTGCAGGGCCCCTGGGGGCCTGCGACTGCCGGGTGCACAGGGGACCGGGGGTCCGCAGCGCCGTGGCTCCTGGGTACAGGTGAGCCCGGGGACTGGCAGAGCCGTGGCTCCCGGGTGCAGGCGAGCCCGGGTGGAGGCTGCAAAAAAAAAGTTCACCTTATAGTCCAGTGTGCCTTATATAATGTACAATGTTGCGAAATTTGCCGACTCCCGGAGGTACGCTTTATAGTCCGGTGCGCCTTATGGTCATGAAATTACTGTACTCTGAGGAAATGGAGCCAAAAGTTTCAAGAAATGCTCCCTAATCTTGGATTCAGCCATGTTAGCAAGCCTAGCATTTTGTGTGTGCCCTGGGAGGAGACAGGTATGGAGAGGGGAGGAGACAGGGATGTGTGGAGCAGGGCTGGAGCAGACCTGCAGGTAGATGCAGATGACTCTTAATTTCACACACCAAAGCTGTCAGCAGGATTTTTTGTTTGTTTTGTTTGCATTTTGCTGCCTCTTTCCACCTGCCCGTAGCCACATTGAGGAAATCTATGCAGATTTCATTAGTTCCCTAACTCCCGGTGTGGGAGATGTGATGCTGAAGGCAGAGCAGGGAGCTTTCAATTATTGATGAGAGTGACCTCTCTTAAACAAGGAATGCATAATTCATGACCACACTGGTATTTGTGGTGAGTCGCTGCCTTGCTGAAATGCACAGGAAGCCACTGTCCCCTCTCCCCTCATTCCCTTGGGCCCATCAGAGCCTTCAGCCGAAACTACAATAGTCCTAAAAACTGAGATAGGCCAAGATGCTGCAGCACTTCCCCTCACCAGGCAGCTGCCTGTTTGAGATGTGCACGATAAAGTGGGAGGATGGATTCAAGGAACCACAGAAGTGGGTGGAATTATTGCTCTGGGATAAACATGGGTAATTACTGTGCAAACACAGCCAAAACAGGGTATTTCTCAGTATTGAGACTCCTCCGACCCCCAGACAGGTCTTCAGTAATGGCATCATGGCATTGTTGTAGGACAGAAGGAGTAGGTTGGATCTAAAGGACAGTGCCTGAGGGTTCACATCCAGCTGTATTTCTTGTGAAGTGGGAAAAAGAAGGGGAAAAGGCAGATTTGGTTTTCTGCTCAGAAAGTAGCAATTTCTCCCCTAATCTCTGCTGGAACTGGGTGACTGAAAACCAAAGGAAAAAACCAAAAAGCAGCAGATTTTCTAGGAAGGAAAATATTAATCATACAATCATGGACTGTTTTGGATTGGAAGGAACCTTAAAGATCATCTAGTTTCATCCCCTGTGCTGTGGGCAGGGACATCTTCCACTAGATCAGGTTTGCCTTGAACACTTCCAGGGATAGGCCATCCACGACAACTCTGGGCAACCTGGGTCATCGCCTCTCCACCCTAAAAGTGAAGAATATCTTCCTAGTATTTAACCAAAGCTTACCCTCTTTCAGTTTGAACCCATTCCCCCTTACCGTTTCACTACATGCCTTTGTAAAGAGTCCCTCTTCAGCTCTCTTGTAGCCCCTTTTAGGTATTTGAAGGTGCTCTGAGGCTTTCTCAGAGCCTTCTCTTCTCCAGGCTGAACAGCCCCAACTCTTTCAGCCTGTCTTCATAGGAGAGGTGGATGGAACAGGGAAGAGAAAGGCTCAGATCCCCACTGGGATCCCAACTGGCATCTTGACCTCCCAGTAGCCCAGCAATAGTAGGAGACTGTGGTTCTGTCCCAAGGTGTAAGACTGCCCTTCTGCTGGGTTTTAATAATTTCTCTGCTGCAGGTCTGGTGAAGGGCTGCAGGCAAATGACTCCCGCAATGTGAATGAGGTGAGCACTCCCCTACTGCTCATAGGGAGAGAGGGCAAAGGAAAATTAACCAAGTCCCCTGGAGAGACAAAACCCAGGGAACTACAAATAATAAAACAATACAGGGAAGGATGGCCAGGTCCTTCCCCTCAGCAGGAAGAGCAGAACTACCAGCAGCTGTGTAGTTTTAAGACTCAGCCCCTTCAATACTCTGTCCCTTGGTGCATAGGCTCTTGTGGGGACAATTTCCCCAGGAAGTGAGTCACTCGCAATGAAACAGCTTCCCTTCCCAAGTCCCTTTGCCTTTTCCTCAGATGCAAAGAAAGGCTTTATCCTCTCCTGCCAGCTCTGATCCCCTCACCAAACTTGAGCACAGTTACTTCAGCCTAGAAACCAGGCTTATCACTCAGGAATACACCATGCACAACCCCCATCCCTCCACTGCGCACATGAGCATTCCTCAAAGCTTAGTCCGTAAACAGCTTGACAGCACCTTTCCAAAGAGCATCCTTGTCCTAGACATGTGGCTTGTGTGTGGGAGCCTGGACTGGAGGAGTGGGATGCTTTATACAGGGATTTCTTCCAAGTAAAAAAACCAAAAAAACCCAACAGAAAACAAAAGAGAAACTTCGACAGAGCTAATTAAATCTGCTGGTGAGGTCCCATGGGAGCCAATATTTTAGAGACAGCATGTGGCTCAGCCTGCTATCCCCAGGTAGATCAAGAGTATCCAGGCACTGGGCTATCAGCAGGAATGGAGGTAATCCAGTTTGAATACAGACTAGACCTTGAACTTGCCTGCAAAGCCCATCCTTGCAGGGAACCTTCCAGAGCCTGAAAAAGGAGTTCTAAGCCAGGCCTTTTTAATCAGCCCAGACCCAAATGTCCTTCACGATTGATCCATATAACCTGTCACCACATTCCAGCCCCCTGAGCATAGGCAAGGGACAGAGGGACACAGCCCTCAGCCTCATTGCAATATCCCTGCACTGCAAAGCCATAATCCAGGGGTGACAGAAATGCCCAGAGAAAGATTAGCAGCTCAGGCCTGAAGAGAAGCAGGGGGTACCAGATGTCTCCAGAGAAAGCTAGCTCTCTCCTGAAAGACCTCTAAGCTTGGAGTTATCCTCTCTTGAAAGGGAACTCAGGGGCTTAATTCAGACATCAGTTTCTCTTCTCTGCTGCTGAGCTCTGGCAGAATTGAGGTCCTTTTTAGATGCTGATGACTATCACAGAATAATAATTTCAAATGTATCAGCATGAATCAGCCCAATATCTGCATTAGCCAACAGAAAGAAAAGCTTTTTTTTTTTTTTTCCCCAAGGATGCAAAATAATTCTAAGGAAGCAAAAACAGTAGTGGATTGTTCCAAAGTTTTGTATATCTCATTCAGAGCTTTCCCTACTGAGTTAACAGCTGATGCCTGTTCAGCAGGAGTGTTAACTGTAATTTTGCAGCTTTTTTACAAAAGCAGAAAGGAAAAACCCATAGTATTTCCTTCTAGAACATTTTTAAAGATGGAGAGGAATAACTTTTTCAGGGAAAAAGACATTAGGCATTATTTGATGGATAATTACATTTCACAGGTGCTTGTTATGGGGGAAAAAATTAAAATTGATCATGAGCTCCTTGTAAAGATATGGGGCTCAAAGGCCAATGCTGTTCCTCTGCTAGCAGCCAGGATATAGAGACGAGCTTTGATCTCAGCTATGTGTCAACATGACATCAAATGCAGACCTCCAGAGGAACATGCTATCACTAATGTACACTCTTGATTGATTTAGACAGCTTGTTTTCCTCCTGCTTTCAAAGGTGATGTTGAAATGCTCTTCCCTGCTGGACTTCCCCATTATTCCTGGGTGAGAGCAAAAGAAAGCAAAGGAGAAACTGTTCTGGCTAAAATCACAGAGCAAATGAGTGGGGCAGCAGTTATGCCATTTATAACACCAGTGTAGCTAGGTATGTCTACTGTCTTCCCAAAATCTGTGGAAATACTGGCATTTTAATGGTTACATGTATGTGCTGGCCCCCTGAAGAATCAGAACCCCGATCTGTTATTGTATGGAAAGAACTGTGGGCAGAGAAAGAATGCAGTGTAAAGGCAAGAAGCCTCCTGAGTTTTTATTTGGGAATGCTGGCTAAATTATGCCATCAGTAAAAGCGATTGTGCAAACAGCAACTTTGTGTGGAATGTTCTTTTGGTTGGCTGCTCCATATGGATTAAGACAGAAAGGACACTGGACAGCACTGATGCCACATCATGCAGGTGTTAGTTGTGTGAGATTAGAGAGAGGAGAAATGCCACTTTGGTGTCTTTGATAGACATTTTTCTGTTGCAGCTCTCTGAGCTGTGAGAAATATGCTCACTTTGTAACTGGCTGAGATGGTCCAAAATGCTAATTCTGATTTCTTCCTCCAAATAAGTCACCAGCACTCATTATATTTGCCACTTGCTCTGCAGCATCCAAGTATCATGCAGACACTTCTAGAAACAAATGTAGAATGGATAAATTACCACCTAGAGAATTGTCTTCTGCCATAGATAAGCATTATGGTCCGCTGCTTGATTTGTACCTTAAATGCCACAGCTGATCTGTATAGCTTGGGCTTGATTTAAAGAAACACTAGAATGAAAATTAGAATCAGCAGACAGTGTTTATTTGTCTGCCTTCTGCATGTGAAATAAAAAGGGAAGAAGAGAGCAAAAGAAAGAAGGGGCAGGAAGCTGATGGTCAGTGCCTTGCTAGGACTGTCCTGCTGTCCTTCCCTGTCCTAAGAGAGAAGTTGTTGATTCTGGAGTACAAGCAGGCCACATTTAAATTATGTGCCAAGGTGTCTGAGATCAAGAGACCCATATGCAATTCCCATCTTTTGGGAATGCCAGGGGAGCAATACCTAACTTGGGTACTAGCAGCAGCTACTAATATATATCCCTGCATCATGATCAGAGTAAGCTTTATTTTGTAGAAAAACGTACAGTAATTTCACGACTATAAGGCGCACCCTTTTGACTAAAATCTTCCCCAAACCCAGAAGTGCGCCTCATAGTCCAGTGTGCCTTATATAATGGACAAAGTTGGAAATTTGCCAGCCTGGAAGTGCGAGCCTGCAACACTCGCGAGCCAAGCAGAGCCCACCCGGCGGCGGCATCGGGCCAGCGCTGGGCCGGGGAGCCTGGCAGCATTGGGGCAGCGCTGGGCCGGGGTGAGCCAGGCAGCATCAGGGCAGCACCGGTGTGGGGGGAAACCTGGCAGCGGCGGATAAGCCCGGGCGAGGGGGGAAAGCTGGCGGCATCAGGGCAGCGGTGGCGTGGGGCGAGCCTGCCGGCATTGGAGCAGCAGCGGTGCAGTGTGAGCCCACCGGCATTGGGACAGTGGCGGCATAGCGCGAGCCTGCCGGCATCGGGGCAGCGGTGGCGTGGGGGAAAAGCCCGGGGGGGCACAGGGCTCCCAGAGCTGCACGGGGCTGCTGGAGCGTGGTGGCGGCACGGGAAGAGAGGGAGTGGTCTGCCACAGAAGCCGTGAGCTGCAGCAGCTCTGAGCCGCTGCGAGCCACGGCTGCCCCGAGCTGCCCTGAACTGCTGCCACCCTAAGCCCCGCCTCGCCAGCCAGCGCTGGGGGCGGGCGGGAGTGCCAGGGCCAGCACACGGGGAGGGCGCTTGGAACTGCTTTTAAAGGCTATGCCAATCTGTGAAAAATGTTTGCAAATTGAGCACCTGCCAGTAATTTGTTACTTTGTTGCACGCGGCGCAGCTCCTCGCTGCAAAAAAAAAGTGCGTGCCGGGAGCCGAGCTGCGAGGGGGGGCAGTGCCACGGGACCACCAAGTCATGAGGGGAGGTGGGAGTGGCCAGCCCCCAGCCAGCAGCAGCTGCAGAGGGAGAGAGGGAGCGAGCAGCGCCGCGCTGTCCCAAGCTCTGGATGGTCCTAAGCTGCCCCGAACCACTGCAAGCCGTGGCGGCCCGGAGCTGCCCTGAACCACGGCAACCCCGAGGTGTGAGCCATGGCTGCCCCTAACCGTGGCAGGCGTGACCGCGGCCGCCCTGAGCCCCGCCTCGCCAGCTGGGGGTAGGCAGGAGTGCCAGGCCCCGCGCATGGGGAGGGCGCTTGGGACTGTGTTTAAAGGCTACACCAATCTGTGAAAAATGTTTGCAAATTGAGCACATGCCAGTAAACTCCACGATCGCAGGATTCCGTTACTAATTAGTTACTTTGTTGTGCGTGGCACAGATTTTCACGGCATAAAAAAAAGTGTGCCTTATAGTCTGGTGCGCCTTTATATAATGTACAAAGTTGTGAAATTTGCCGACTCCCGGAGGTGCGCCTTAAAGTCCGGTGCGCCTTAAATTCCAGTGCACCTTATGGTTGTGAAATTACTGTAAGCAGTGGATGCATTTGGGTTAACAGATGGAACTGAGGAGTAGCAAAAGCCACATGCCCCTTTCTAACAACAATCCAAACCTACCAGAAAAAAAAGATGTAAGTTTTGGTTTCTGTCTTTCCATGTCTTGCACAGTTAAAATGGAAGAGCAAGGAAGGCTCTGAGAGAATTGAGGGCAGATGAGCTCACAACATGAGAAACAAACTGCTCTCTCTTATATAGTGCATGGACCTTGCCATAGAGCTTGCTTGTACAGGGATTGCACTCTGCCATGCTCCTTAATTGCACATGAAAGCAGCATGGTCTAAAAGTGTCTTTGCATGTAGTGTTGATAAACCTTTCCTTGGGAGGGAGGTCAGCCTGTGCTGTATTGTTCTTGTGGGCTTATCTGTGAAAAATTGTGTGCTTCAGGCTGCCCTAGGCCTGGATGCAAAAAGGGGTTGATATTACCCCCAGGCTGCTGAGTTGCCTGCTCTGTTTCCTGAGATGGGAGTATCATCTTTGCACAAATACAACCACGAGAACCCTGGGAAATGTGTCTTCCCTGCTCTTACACTTCTGTACTCAGGGCATGCTGGGCACTGCTGTCCTTCCTTCCTTACCTCCACATTAATGCGCTGCCACTTGGCCTTCAATAACTGATGAATAGATACTTCTGGCTGGAGAGGGAAGATGAGCTAAGCTTTTTTTGAACACTTCTCAGAAGTTTGAGAGTCCTTGGAGCTTCAAAGGCAGACCAAGTTAGCCTGGAAGTTCAGGGCAGACAAAGAGTGGATTCTTGTTAAAACCAGAAATGGGCTGCTGCTGTAAATCTGAGAGGTGGATATGAATCTCTCCTGATTCTGAGGATGAATCTGGCTCCCCCCTTGGGTTTGGGGAAGGAAAGTTCTCTCTGGTTATGAGGATATTTGTGGAGGTCAACAAGCCAGGTTAGGTTTTTCTAGCTTCACATATGTACATGTGAACTACCTCCACCCATTACCAGCTCCGCAAAAAATACCCTTGAAGAGCCAGCAATAGCTTATCAGCAGAGGATACACCCAAAAATTGCTTGGGAAGTAAGAAGCAAGAAACTGGATTTTTGCTTCTGCTGCTGTAACTAATTTCTAGGCCTTTTGTGTTTGTTCTGGTGCTCAGGTTAGCACCCATGTTTGGGTTAGGAAAGAAATATTTGATATCCGATTTTATCAGTCTGGTAAGTGCACTGCAGAAGGGAGTATGAAAGCAGAAATCTTGCCTAGTGACTATTTTGCACCAGTGTTTTAACAGATTCATTATTTGGTTTGACTTCAAGAGAGCTACAATCCAAGTCTGGCTTGGCTTGGCATGGCTTGATGGACTATTAACAAAATTTGCTGAGATGGCAGCTTATCTACCACAGAACAGGAGTTGGTGTTGACAAAAGAGCCACAATCATCCTTTGCAACATGTCCAGAAGAGGCTGCTACATGGGAAAAAGTGTACAGAGTTTGCCTAGCAGGCTGACATGATGAGGAGCACAAGTGCGGAGACTGGTCATGATACAGGATCAGTCTTGGATTTATTCTCAAGAGGGTGACAAGAGAGGCTCTTTGAGGTGGTAAGAGCAATTTAAAATTATCCTTTCCCAAAGAATCCTGGTAAAACTATATTCACTTCTAAAAGTCAGCACAGACGTCAGCAGTGATGATCTTAGCAAAATGCTTTTTGGTGTCCTGTGACTTCCCTTGTAATGGAGCTGCTGATGCATATTGAGTAATAAGAGATTTATTGTGTTTTCCTTAATGCTCCAAGAGTCCTGTTCTAACATAGAAATTAAAAACCTCACTTTGGCTGTAAAAAAAAAATCCAGTTAAATTTGGATGTCATGCTGCTGAGCACTGTAGGTTTGAGGAAAATAGAAAACAGTATGAGAGTTGCTAACCAGAATGGGAAGCACACTGGGATTACTGGAGGAGTTATGGAGAAGCCTGCGGGGTGCAACAGTTCAAGAGGTGCTGGTATCCCATGCTGGAGGGCAGACATGAGTTAAGGCAGAGCAGGGGACTGGATTGGAGAGACCACCTGAAATTGTTCACAAACCAGAAAATAGTGAGAGGTTGGTGGGAGTAGGACAGAGGAAGTGGTTCCAAGGGCAAAAAGAAAACAAAAATAGGTCGGGGGAACAATGTTGGCCAGATCTGCCACTTACTAACACTTGACAAAATGCAAATAATTTCACCTTGCTAAAGATCTGCCAGGGGATGTCTCAGCTATCTGGGGTCAATGATTAACACTCCTACCTGCTTTCTTATTGCTCCACAGTGAGAAGGAGCTGGCACACATGTCTGAAGGAGAAAAAATACTTGTTGTGGACTGTGGAGAAGCAGGATTTGCCAGCTTGCCTCTCACTGCCTAGCCCAAGCCCTGAGATACAGCTCAGCTGGGCTTGTGTTTGACTTCAGCAGACATGGCTTGTGGGCTTTGTAGAGGTGCACACAGATAATCAGGATTTGGTTTCTGTTTGCTTGCTCATTTCAGCAGCTGCTGTGAGATTTGGATGTTTCTAAGGATTCTGTATTACCTTTAATGATTAAAAAATTATTTCAATGCTTAGTGAAGAAGATGCATGATGCATCGTTGGAACCACTTAGCAACAGGACTCATTAAGACACATATAAGTACAGAAAGATATCCTTGCCCCAGTGACCTCTTGGAATGGCTATCTATTCATGTAAACAAGAGAAGGGTCTTTGCTGGCCTCCTCTGAGGCCAGAGGATAAAGCAGTCAACTGTGAAACAAGATTTCTTGGTTCTTTTTCTGGCTTCAACTATGCATCAGTATGTGGATCTGGGCAAATCACCTGCTTGAGTGCCTCAGTTCCCTCACAGGTAAGATAAGCACAACAATGGATAAGCACTCTGGGGAAATGACTTTGAAGTGCCTAAGCTCATTACAGAAAAAAACAACCAGTGCAATGAATAAAACTCTCTCAGCCCCTTGCTGGTAGTTTGTACTAACCACATGGTTCATTTTGTCTTCCTGAAGCCCCACATACAGTTAGTTAATTACGGGGGAGAAAAGAGATCTTCTCCTAGCTCATTGCCTCCTGGTGGTAGCCAAGCACAGATGTTAAAACTTGTCATTTGGCTCAAAATAATTAATTTTAGGTAAAGCATTTCTGGTTATCCTTCAAGGAAGGAAGGGGTTTTCCAGTTCTGGGGTAGGATCTAATTTTGCTTGAAGGAACACTGTTAAATACCACGTCTGAGAGGAGAACAGTAATACTCTGTGTTTTGCTCCCAGAGTCATTCACTGAATCTCTCAGGCAGCAACATCCTTAGGAGGAAAAACAGAAGTGGAGAAAGCAGGTGTAAGAGCAGACATTTCCATCTACAGTGAAAAAGCTAGGCATTCCTGATTCTTCAGCTTACATGCAGGATATTGAACTTCATACCTGGATGCACAAGCCTTGGTCACACTGGGCTAAGGGTGAAGGAAACATAAATGAAAGGAAGACAAAGGAAGAAAAATAGGTGTAGGTGAGAAACTAAGATGTGACTTGAAAGTGATTCCCGAGGAAGGGAAAAGGAACAGAAGAAATGAGGTTAATGGGAATGCAAAAGTCAGAGAAAGGAGGAACAGGAGACCAAGTGGGACAGCAAGCAGGAAGGCACAGTCAAATCATCCGAGTGCTCTCTGAAGAGATTGCCTATTTTTTTCTGCCTTATTTTTGTCTGTCATCTTGCCTTAAAATTGCAGGAATGTGGCAGCACAGCACTGGCGCTCTGATTTATTAATTCCATCCCATCCCACAAGCCCATAAAACAAAAGCATCTGTGTTTGCTCAAGAGAAAACAATGAAGGGCCTCATTCACATCAGAGGTGGAGAGAGAAGCTGGCAGATACAGGAAAGTCCTAGTCTCCTCCTTCCTTTTCACCTTTGTGTGGATCTGGCCTGGGGGAAGGGCCTCGGGAGAGAAGGATCCAGGGGATGAGGTCTCAGCAGGGAGAAAGTTAAGATCACCCTGGCATTTGTGCTGGAGAAAGTGTAGGGGAGACACAATGAACACAGTGGATGGACCAGGGAGGAAGGCACCCCAGCATAGCAGAGAGGACAAGATCCCTTGCTGCCACCGAGGCTCACCTAGCACTGGTCTCTGAAGTGGCACTTTGTGCAGTATTACCTCAATGAACATCATTGCTGTGGTCACAGTCAGGGCATTCATGAAGCCTAACACTGTTGTCTAACCCATAGCTATGAATATAACCATAAAAATAAGTTAAATCTGCCAGTCATAGGAGAAATATCCCTTTACAACTGTTATTAGCTTTCAGAACGAGGGAGGGTCAGGACAAGATGAATGTTAACTATCCTACTTTAACAATCAGGGAATAAAGGGAGAGAGGAGCTAGCAACCTCTACTTCTGCCAGGCAAGGATCAACTGTGCTGTTTCTACCAAGAGGCACTGGGGCATTTTTGTTGAGAGCAGACGACCTTGTTAAAACCTTTCCCTTAAGGACAGTACCTTTAGAAGCCAAACTGCTCTGCAACACCCTAGGCGAGCATCACCTCAGAGGAAGCAGGGTCTGCAAGTCACTGATGCCTTCCTGATCCTTGGCTTTCCCTCCAAGTTCTCCCACGGAAGGATTGACAAGGAGCAATCCTGCTTTGCTTAGCAAATCACAGTTCCCATGTGTCCTGTACTCCCACACACAGACCCACCGTGAACTTACAGAACAAGACAACACTGTTGCTCTAAAATCTTTTATCCAGAGCTGAGATTGCCCAATGGCTAACCCTGTCCAGCTCCAAGTAATCCCAGCACTCTGCTTGGCTAGAGGTTGGCTGTACTGGGAATAAATGCCCTTGCTCTCACTGACAAGGGGTAACATCCAAAGAAAACCATTTCCTTTTGCAATGCAGCATTATTCATAGATCAGCACCACATAAAGTTGCCAGGATACTGGCAGTTTGCTAAAATCTGCACCATGGGCAGGGCAAGTGGCAGCATAAACACCACTGGACCAGCTCAAATCTCAGCAGAAGTTAACCTGAACCCAATCCAGCTGACAAAACCCAAACCTACAAGAGCTAAGTATCAGCACACAGGCTGGAAAACAGTTTCTTTTGCCTGGAAATTAAAATATGCCCCAGTGATCTTCACTTGAACATGTGTGTGTCTTTTTGTCCTTTGTCTTACACTGATCATTGTGGGTTTTGGAAGGTATAAAAAATCCTATGCTAGAGGATATGAGAGGTTTAACCCTGAAGATTTAGATCTATTTCAAGCGGATTGCCCTGTCCAGTGATGAACAACCTACTATCACAATCACAATTTCTCTTCTTCCTGAATCCTGTGCTCAGCACCAGCAGCATCTTGTCACAGTGCACAGCATGGGAAAACACTTACTTTTATCATCAAATTGCTACCTTTCATGTTTTCCTGAATGCAGTCCAGTTCCTCTACTGAGAAAAAACCTGAGAGAAGCGTTCATTCTCTCTCTTCTGTTTTGTTGATTGCTTTGTTTTTCACTCCAGTGTTCCTCCTCATGTGTCTTCCTGAGGTAACTAACACCATCTTAAGGAATCTCTCTATGTGCACCACGCATTAGTGGGATTACCTGATCAGAGCAGGGAAGAACAGCAAACAAAATCTGAAGGTCCCTGTGCTGGAGCTGTGGATCACAGTTCTGTGTCTCAGACCTGGGAAGTTGTGTCTTGTGAGGAAATTTAGCTCATGTTTATAAATCTCAGGAATTTGCAGAGTGCAATGTTTTCATTTTAGGGAGAAAGATGATCAGACAGCCCCCTACACTGCATGGTGGAGGGAGCCAACAAGACAGTTGAACACTTGGGAACATTGGCAAAGTAGATAAATTTGAGTTTACAGAAAGGCATTTGGGAGCACTAATGTCTCATGAGAGCAAGCTAGAAGGGACTTCAAGCTCTTAATTATTAGCCTATGCAGACTAAGATTAAAATATCAAGCTTTTATAAATGTGCTGACCATGGGTTGAGGTGCTGTTTGGAGACGTACCCCAACCTGGAGGAATCAGTGGGGTCTGACCATTGTCCCTTTGAAGAACTGGCCTTAAGCAGTCATGTGTGCACCCAAGACAATGGTGCTGACAGCCACAGGTCTCGTCCATTCCCTGTGTTTATTAGTCTTTTGTGGTACTGTATGTTTTAAATTGTGGTCCTGTTAGGTTGAGCTGCTTCCCAGAAAGTGCTTCCCAGAGAACCAGGGACCGCTTGCCTGTGAGACAGATGATCTGGGGCTGTCTCAGCTCTGATGCGATGAACTGCTGTGTCTCCCTTGTAAAGAGGGAGTAGTCATCCTGACAAACAGCTTTTTATGTGGGTAGGGAGTGCTCTTAATCACACATGCACAGTACTTGGAGATCTCAGGATGGGAAGTGGTGCAGAAAAGCATAATGCTTATTATTAGGCAGAAAGGCCAGGAGCAAAAAGGGCAGAGTGATTTTAGTCTTCTCTGGGGCCCTGGAGGTGTGTGGGACCCAGATTCCAGACTGGCTCATTACCTCCTTTTTAGGCTTCTTTTATTAGGAACAATTAGATACAAGGAGGAAGGGGACAGATATCATCTTTCCTGTGTACATCTTGCAGAATAATTGCAGAGCTTTCTCAGAGCAATTTTGCATGCTCAGTAAAATCTTTGAAGCCTATCAAATATCTCATCCCTTGTAGGCATACATATAAAGGCTTGCAGCACATGTCTTTATTGACATCCTAAATATTGTGAACAGGAAAGACCATCAAAAGTGCTCAAGGAGAAGAAGTTGTTCCAGGAGGTGGATGGAGTTGTGGGGTGGCTTGGAACAGGAACATGGCTTCCCAAGGCACTGGAGGAAAGCAGGAGGTGACTGCCTGCAGCACCATCACGCTGGGAGAGAGGGGCAGCCAAGGATGGAGTTATGAAGGCACAGAGAAACACAGGGATGTGTAGAGCTCTGTCACTGGCAGGTGATTACTGTGGTGAAAAGGGGAGGAAAGCCATCCAGGGATATTGCTGAAGTGTAATCCAGCTGTAGTCCCGCCCAGACTCCTGCCAGCAAACTGGCTGCTAGATATGACTTTGGTCTCAGACACTAAGGACATCTCCTGGCCTGCTGCTGAAGCAGAGGAAACTTCCCTGCCAAAAAGCACCTTTACCAGTGCAAAAAGAAAGGATGCTGGATACACAGGAGACACAGCCTTGAGCGTCCTCGGACGCTCTGCAGGGAAGATGCCATTAGAGAACACAGGCACTAGGCACCAAAATATTCCCTAACCATGGAAAGAATATGAATTTAAGGGCTGTACATGGTGGAAGTGTTTTCTCTCTTGCATACATTTAGCTGCTGTATAGCTCTGTACAGCTCCCTAGGCAACAGTCTTCCCAGATGACACTGTAACAAAGCCCAAAGGTGCAGGAGCTTCCCTCATTAGAACAAGCCCTTGTTGTGGGAGCTGAGTGTCCTCAGCCCAACTGCTTTGTTTTCTATCCTGTGGCTGTTAAACTGTCTTGCAAGCCAGGCTGAAGCTCTTTGTTGTGAAGGTGGCTGCATCTCAGCTGTGCTCTGTCAGCTGGTTGAATTGCTTTGGGATTGCCAGGTTGCCTAGATGATTTTGCTAATATTATTATTATTATTACTACTACTATTATTGTTACTACACTGAAAATGCCAAAGAAGAGCTTTTTCTTTGTCTTACCAGATTCCTGAAACACCCAATACAATGTGTTAGCTGCACATCTACCTCTGTATGCTAACTGCTCTGCAGAGCCTTAATTCAATGCAGACTGAAGTGCCCTGAAAGCAACACCAAAGTCACTTCTGGGAGCGGGGGGAAGGGGGGGTGGGGTGGAAAAGGGCAGGAATCACAGTCACTGAGCTCCTGGCCTCCCACCGGGCAGGCACAGTGTGTGCTCAGCTACTGGTGCTCGTGCTTGGTCTGTATCCCAGGTGTACCTGCCAACAGATAGATTCCAGGAAACCATGGAGCAGGCACCAACCAAAGGTGATGGAGGCCCCACATCCTGCTCCAGGGCATGGAGAAAAGGGGATTGGCAGCATGCATGGCTGCAAACAGATGTGACATAGGCTGTCACACACAGCTCTGTCAGTGGCCTTCTCCTGCCCTGTAACCCTCTCTATTGCCTGAGACTGAGGTCCCCATAATTTCCTACTGAGGAATCACATTTTGGAATAATGATGGCTTCCCTTCTGTGAGGTTCCTATCCTGCTGTCTGCACTTGTCTCCTAGCTTGTGGAGCTGCTACATGGCCCCTGTTCCTAGTCCTGTCTGAGGCTAGTGAGGTCAATGCCTTGCACTTCTGCTAGCTGTGCAGAGGTACAAGGTGTGAACCTCCCCACCCATTTTGCTCTTTTTGCACCTGATGAGATTTAAGCCCAAGCAGAACAGGGTGAACAGACTCATGTGTTAAACTGCTGTACCTTGCATATGTGCATATGTGCTTTGCACGAGGATGCCTTCTCTGGGTCCAAAAAATGAGCTGAAAGCACCTGCAGGGGCTGCATCGCTCACTCTCCCCCACTTATTTGCTGAGCTGTGTGGACTTCATGTTATCAGATGGGTGTTTATAGCTTGTCATTATTGTTCCGCTGTGGTGATGCTTGGTGCTGCCCTGCTGATTCCAACACCCCTTCTCTCCAGCTGCAGAGAAATCACCCCTTGGCAGGTTTCCCTAAGTTACTGAGAAACTCGCTGCTTCTCTCCAGATTTGCAGCACCTTGAGGGGCTTCTCTTTGTCAGGCATTAGCTGCTGAGCCTCCCCCTCTTCTTCCCTGGCCTGAGGCTGGATGGGTCAGTGGCTGGAGTGGGAAGCCGAAAAAAAGTACTTTCCAACTCACCTAGCGAGATCCACACCAAACTCCTCCAGAAAAACAGCAAATGCATCCTTCGGTAGACGTCCGTGTGCGAGGCAGGGGTAAGCAAGGGCAGAAACCTTCACCAGACCTCCTACTCTTGCCCTCTCCCACCTCTCTAAAGGTTCTCACTGGGGACGCCCACTTGGGGTCGGTTCCCAGCGAGGCTACCTGTGCCTGCATATAGCCCCCCTTGTCGCCCTTCTGTAATTTGGCTTCTCTGGTATTTGTCACCAAGAGACGAAACAAAACCTCTCCGGGAGCAGCGGTGTGCCCGGGACCCGCGTTTGGGTACCCTAGCTCGGAGATCCCGGTGGCGAGATTCCCGGGTGGACACACACCAGGAATGGGGGCATTTCCCACGGCTAGAAAATTCGAGCCCGGGAGTGGGATGTCGCTCCCCTGGAACGTGTCCTGACCAAGGATGGGGGGATGCAAGGACAGGGGTTCCCCGTCAAGCGCGGAACGCGTTCGGGAGCTGAGCAGGGATGAAGTTCGTGGATACAGCAGCCGGTCGCAGGGCAGGGCACTCATCCAGCGCCAAGCGCCGAGGGACAGCAAGGTCATCGCTGTATCCCAGGCGCTGCTCCCACCCCCAAAGCCCCGGTGCCCGAGCGCAGGATCTCCGCTCACCTGGTGAGATGGGCCGGTCACGGCGGAGATGCCGGGACGCCGGGCGCGGGGCGGCAGAGCGACAGGGGCTGCCGGGGGAGCATCGCCCGCCGCCGGGCGGAGGAGTGTCCTCCCTGCGCCTTGGGAACGGCACCGGCACCGGCCCGTCGGCGGATGGCGGCGCCCTCCTTCAGACGGCGCCGGCGATGCGGCTACGCGCGGCGAGGAGCGGATTTAAGGCCACCCCGTGCCGGGGGTGGGGGGAGCGACGAGGGCCGCCCGCAGCAGCTCCTGCGCGCCGCGCCTCCCGCGGGGCCACCTTAAGCGGGGAAGGGGCGAGCGCGGAGCCAGCGAGGAGTGGCGAGGAGGCGACCCAAGCCGGGAAGAGGGGGAAAGACGAGCGGGGCCAGGCACAGCCCGCAGCGGGGACGAGCACCCTCGAAGGGGGAGGGTTCCCTGTCCCGGGCCAGCCGCTGCTCTTCCCGCCGAAGGTGGGGTTTTTTTAGCCCGTCCCGAGGGTCTCTCTTTGTCTCTGACCGGTGCTGGGGTTATTTCCTACTCCCGGTTGCTTCAAGATAGAGCCACCTGTCATGGCTGCAGCCTGTGCGGATTGGCTGTCTGTAAGGCAACCGAGGAGTCACAGCCCGAACCCAGCGGCCACAGCGTTTTTGGGATTTGGACCCCCTAGGTGCTGCTTGATGCGTGCATCGCCACTGCGTGCCTCAGTTTCCCTGAGATGGGTTGATGGTGATGTTGGTGCAACCACTTGTCACTGTAGCAGCCGCTAGGCCATTCCTTGCTCTGGGCACATGAACAGCCACAGCCAATGCTTTGTCTGGCGGCCTCTGCCTCGGAGCAGATTAAGTGGGAGCAAAAGACTGGCCCGCTTCAGTTTTCCCCTTCCTGCCTCCCTTAGGAGCTGTCTCTCGGCAAAAACTGAGAGCCATCTCGGTTCAACCATGCTGCTTGAAGAGGGGTGAGAAGCAGCTCTTCCTTCAGCCTCCCAGCTGGGGCTGGATGCACAGAGGACAGAATTGAGGGCTGTCACACCTCAGCTATGCTGTAGACTTCTTGCACTGGGCTGCACAGCACACATCTATCCCTCCCTTACCTTTCTGAGGGTTGTGACTGCCATATTCCAGAAGTTTCTCCTGAAGAGGTTTCAGCAAAACAGCTCTCAGCAAACCATGAGGCACAGAATGTAGCACAGTCCCAGGCGCAGGTGGGGAGTTGTTGATCACATTTGGCTTCAGGTAACACACCTCCTGCCATGCAATTCAGTAGGAAGGACAAAATATTAGGAGATCCTTGGCTGGCAAGTCTTGGAGAACAAGAGAAGTCTGTCTTCTCAGGATAGCTGGCAGGTCTTGGCCCCGTTTCTTTCTGAAGCAGGCATTTCTGGAAACACCTTGGAAAGAAAGACATCAAGTGACATTTTATAGCCCAAATGACATTTACAAAGTGGAACACAGAGGTGAACCCAACACAGGCAAAGCAGCAGGCCGGTGCCAGTGCCTTTGCTCACCCACTTCTCCCTTTATCAAGGGGACATTTTGAGTGGTTGTGTTCAGTTCCCAGGAGGACTATGACCATGCACACCACTACTGTGCTTACGGCTGTATAGACCCATTGGCTGTGTCCTTCTGTACCTCTGCCCCAGCTGAGCAGGGCACGAAGTGCTGCTCTTCACCAAGTGTATTGAGGACTGCTCTTATTCTGCCCTGGCATGTCGTTAATGGTAGGAAGCCATCCATCCAGCCAGCCATCCATCCTCAGTGTTGGAGGAACAAAGTCTCCAGGTTGCACAGTCAGCCCAGAAGGGTTCTATGCGCTTGTGGATGAAAGCCAGCATGTGGGTGTCAGGAAATGGTGAGATGCTTCCCCACAGATGGCTCAGCAGAAGCCTGAATTCCTCTTGCACTACTGGCAGAAGCATTACCCAACTCCAAGAATGAGTTAGCTGGATTGTTCCAGCTTTGCAGCACCTTGATTTTAGGAAAATCTGCATCAAAGGAATTGATTGCCTATGCCTGCAAGGCAATGAATCTTTCAGAATTCCCTGGGATAAGTCACATCCTCATGTGGCTAGGGAAAGAACTTGGGAAGGAGTTAATTGACTAATTGTTAACCACAGGTATCTTGGGTGGTTAGCTCTTGGGAGCTGCAGGCAATCCTTGGGTGAACATCCTAACCCTGGGACCTCTCTAGGAGAGGTTGGTTAAGGACTTTTACTCCTAGTTTCTCTCTGGAGTGGAAAAGCATGAAGATGAGGTCAGATCCAAGGCTGCTGGAAACTCTGGAAGCCCAAACCACTCAAACGTTGCTTACTCATGCTGGAGGCTCTCCCTTTTTATGTACCCAACCTTTGCCATAGCTGTTTCACTGTTACACACAGAGCCACAGTTTAGTCAGTCTGTCCTGTCATTGGACTTGGAGTGCTGAGAGTCGGCAGTGCAGGAAGATGTTTCCCCTCATGCCACAGTCAGAGCTGGCTCCTGGTAAAAGCTACACACTTTTGCAATGAGACTCAGTTCTGGTGCAAGTGGGTGTGTGCAGGGATTTATTTCTTGGATAGGGCATCCACAGTAGATTTGTTGGAGGGGACAGTGGAGTATCCAGTGTGCTACAGTCTTCTTTATCCCTCCTGAAGGCAGTGGCTGGAGCAGTCCTAGCCACATGGCAGTGGAGGTGCTGACCTGGTAAGACCTTCCTCCTTCCACTGCCACCACAACTCTGTCCAGCACAGACATATGCAACAGTACACACTATGGTGCTCTGGGTGGTAGCTCTTCCCTGGCATGCTATTCTTTCCTAGGCCATCTGCCCCTCTCTCTGCCCATACTTCCTCCACTGAGGTTGCCACTAAGCTAAGCTCCTTCCCAAGTGATAAGTGCTTCAAGATCCTGGGAGAGATGCTGTTGGAGAAGGTAGCTTATGGTTGCAATCTGTGTGAAATTTGTTCCTGCAATTTGCTTTTCTTGCTTTTTCATACCATGCCCTAAGGGGCCTGATGCTGTGTCAGCCTTGAGGCAGACCCACAGACCACATCCCTGAATCTTGCAGCAGTAAGTCACAGGAGAGGAAACACTGTGGAAGATGTTCACTGACTTGTGCTGCAGAGGAGGAAGCTGTGCTGCAGCACTGTGAGCCTCCCGAGGTCTTACTCCATTTGGGCTGAGTGCCTGCAGCTACTCCCCAAACTCCCGACTCACCTTTTCTGTTGCAGCTCTTAGAAGCAATGCATGGTCAGTACATGTCTGAGGCACCTTATAGGATTGGGGGAGCGAGTTGTTCACACTTCCCACTCTTCTTTTTGACAGGGGATTTGTCTACAGGGCAGCAGGGGCCTTGCTGGTGTCCTCTGCTGTGGGAATGTGTGTGGTGCTATGTTGTTGGAACCGTCTGTTCCCAGCTGTGCTGAGAACTTGCCTCTTTAGTGCCTTCAAAGCAGGGGAGAAGCAAAGAGAACCATTTCTGATTCCCAGCTGGCATGGTGTATTTCGCAAAAAAAAGAGCTGGCAGGAGCCCTGGAGAAAGGCACACAGGGGTTGTGGATTTGGGAGGGAAACCTACTGAAAAGGTCAGTCAAGAGTCATGCCTGCACCTGACACCTGTGAAGCATTGCTAAGTAGTGGCATTACACAGTCTCTGTAAATACAAATCTCAAAATACTGCACACACATACTAAAGTGATGTGTGAAATGGGAAGGTGGCACCCTTTCTGCTGAGACGGAGGGTAAGTCCTAGAGAAGACAAGTTATTCCCTCAAAGTTACTTCTGAAATCCATATCTGAGGGATGCAATGAGACATCACCCCTCCCTGGTCAGGCTACATACAGCCTGATGGTATTTTCAGAGAGCTGAACTATCTTCTTCCTAGTCCACACCTCTGCCCCAGGACAGACTCCCTCCCAACTCCTTTTCTTCCCATGGTTAAAGAGTAATGCTAGGGGATGAGGAGGGGTGTCAGGTGCATCTCTTCCAAGGTCCAAAGCTGCAGCAGGGACTCTCTCCTCACTGTAAATCTGCCTGAGAATATATGTGGCACAATAAGCAGTCCTAGATCTAAAATCTGCCATCCTTTGAAGAACCTGTGCTTCAGCGAAGCAGCCAGCAGTTGCTGCCTGAAGAAGGCTGAAAAGCCACTCTGCAAAGCTCTGCAGTTTCATTTCTCTCACCCTTGAAGCACCAGAGCTGTACACTAATCAAGCTATTTCTGCTACAAGCTTGGGAGGAAAGAAAGAGAGTTTGTTAGTGTTAAAGCTATTTTTAAATACTTTGCAGACTCTTGAATAGGATGATGATGGGGGCCAGGTACGGACCCAGACAGAGACAGATTGATGTGTGGTAAACATATCTGCTATTCTGCAGTTGGGAGACAGCTCTTTCGTCAGCGCCACTCCAAAGGTGCAGTAAGGAGCTGCTGTGAGGGCTCCGCTCGCAGCCTCTGACAGGACTTTGGCTTGGTGCTTCCAGCACTCTCTGCTCCTTCCTTGGCCACCTGCAAGGCAGTGTTACTGCAGAGGGGCTTAGAACTTGCAACTCCTCAGGAATCAGCTTCCAGTCGCACAACATGTGTAAGAGTTGCTGTATACCGGTCAGAGTTCTCACACAACTTCTGTGTGGGGGGAGCAATTGCCTGCTTCTGCACGTACCTTGCACCCTAGGGATGGGATCTGTCCATGAAAGGCTGGAGAGAGTCTGAGTGACTGCCTTTCCTCAGATCCTCCTGCCCACCAGCTAAAGAAATGCAAACCAAGAGAAACTCCCAGGCTTTAGTCTCATCCCTCCAGGAGAGAATGTTCCCATGTGATAGGGAGAGAACAGGATGCGAGCAGAGAGGTGAGAAGGAGAGTCGTACTGATGGAGAAGTTTAAAGAAACCCTGAACCTGCACGGGGGCTCCTTGTGCACCCCAAAGATTGCACTTCAGCATTCTGCCTCTCTGGAAAAGTTTTGCAGAGGGAAAATGTTATATACCTCTTGATCTATTTATGACCCATTCTTTAGTGTCAAGCAGACGGCTTTATCCTGAGGGTTGATCTCTATAGAATGGCTTAAAAAAGGAAGATACTCTCTGTTAAACTGCCAGCTTTAAGAATTATTTCTATGCCCTTCTGTCAGTCTCGTCTCCATTAAATTCCATAAGACTTTTCTTAAAGGTAAGTAACTGCTTTTGTAAGAAACTAAATCTTAAGTGAGCTATCTATTAAAAGCATGTGTGGATCCTCTATCCCATTACAGTGAATTGATGCACGAATAGTTTTGAAAGCACTGTCATAGAGACCCCGACCTCGATAAGGAGATGTTGCTATTCAAAACACCCTGACTACAGCACTGCCATTCCTAACAGCCAGTATTAATCTTGCATCCAGAAGGATGTGAACGGCCCTGCTTTCCATAACTGCTCTACTGACAGTGATGTCAAATCCTTTTTCCAAAAGCTGATCGTGATATGTCCTTTGTCTGTTCCTTCTGGGAGGCAGAGGGAGGCTGGGGGTGGAGAACAGAGTGCAGTTGTCACCCAGCTCTTTGACTGTATGAGAAAGTGGCTTCTGTTCCCGAACTTCTCTCTGCTCCACATCTTTCATCAACATTGAATTGAACAAGACTTTCTTTTGTATGAGGGAAATGAATGGTCCATGCAAGGGCCCAATAGCACTGCTTGCCCAGTCTGGGATCTGCCTCACAGAGTATGGGCTTGTCCTCGGGACACACAATCACCATCAATTGTATGTGCCCCCAAGGCTGGCCTTCCCTCCTGGCACTGGACACAGGGGGGCAGAGTCCATGCATCCATCCAGCCACGGAAGGAGATGAATGTCAGGGCAGCACTACCCTCTACAACATCCAGTGCTGCATCTATGCAACATCTAGTGCCTGGGGAGGGCTTTTCTGCACTTGGTGTCCCCCACTTCCTGGGTTAGTGCTTGAATGCAAGTCTGAGCATGCCAGCACTTCCATGTAGTCACAGCTGTGAAGTACTGTATGAAAGACCTACATATAGAGGTCAGATAGGAAATTTCTCGATGTGGTGATGTTCTGAGCTGGGTAACAGCTCTAGTTGTGACTTTTGGTCTTTAAATGAGAGGCAGCCAGAAATCCCTATGGATTCTCCGAGTCAGCCACCTGCCTCCTCCAACACAAGCGTGCAAAGTCATCTCATAAATGCAACAGAAGCTTTTGATCATCGTCTGCTAGAACAGAATCTGCCTACTGCTGTAGGTTATGCATCACAGAGATATACATGCTGGTCTTTGCTGGTGAACAATTAGATGTTTGTTCGTCCGGCCTTCTAGTGCATATGGGGCCTTCTGACTATGTCAGCTACTAATGCCAGCCATCTGAGGCTGGGTAGCCAAGTCTGGGAAGAGCCTTCCCTCTTAGAAGGGCTGATTCTGTTGATGAGAAAGCAGAATTTGTCAAGGCAAAGAAGTACATGGTGTCCGGTTTTCTTTGCAATGCCTTTTCTTCTAAGCCTGCAAGCTCTCCCTCAACAAGAACAGCCTCTGCTACTCCAGTGTAATCCTACTTAGGTTTCTGCTTGGGAGATTGCTTGGACATTACAGATTCAGTCCATTTAACATTCTTTGCTCTCTGGAAATCTCTTGAGCACTGTTCAGGCCAAGGTGATTACAGCTGTGCTGAGTGGAGCAGCAAAAAAAGCCCAAGCCTGAGCCAAATGCCAAGACAGGCTGTTTCTGTGTCAGTCAGCAATGAAGAAGTCTGTGTCAATGAGAGAAAACAGGATATGAACAGGACAAGAGGCTGCAAATGTGTCTGTAGAAGAAATAAGGACTATTGGTGATTGCTGTATTGTGCTACACCAGCAAATAGAAAGGCCACTGTGCTGGGCTCTTAGTTAAAGACATCTCAACCTCTAAGCTGTCAGTTTAGGGTGCTTGTAATGCTTGGCCAGTTAATAATAACTTTTGTTCAGTCCTGAAATATTGCAAAGTGTGCTAGACCAGTGTGACATGACAATGACATAAGAGGGCTCAGAAAGTTTTCAGACCTCTGGACAAAGGATTATACTCCTGCTGATGGGCTGTCTTTAAGAACAAGAGGGAGTGCCACCCGACCTGAAAAAGGTGGAAAGACTCCATGAGCAAAGAAATGGGATGAGTTCATGAGCATAGGGAAGTCCATTCCTCTCCATCCTACTCCATCTGTTGACCTCATCTCAGCACTGCAGAGGATACTCTGCGTGGGAGATTCAAAAGTTAATCCAGACTTTGGGCTTGCTTGGCTCTCAGCACCTCGCCCACACAAATCCTGCCAGTAGTCATTATCGTGATGTCCTCAGAGCTACTTCCAGTGAGAAATATTGGGAGAAAATGATGGGTGGATGTAATGTAATGTGCTAACAACACATGCACCCCAGTCTTCATTTCAGTCTCATTTGTGCTGAAAGTCCTCCTTGCTATTTATTTGCTTTTCATTTCAGAAGCAGAAAAATATCAGGTGAGGGATATGGAATGAACACAGATGTGCACATGCTCCATGTATGTATGCATGCATGTCTGTTTGTACCTGTGTTGCACAAGGAATAAAGTCAATGATGCCCCCTCGAGTAAGTCACGGGTCACATGTCACTTGTATTTGAAGGTCTAATTTTTTCAGACAAGATTGATTTTGTCAATAGGGCATCCATATGAAACACTGTCCTAAAAAGAGCTAATACTCTGAATGAGAAAAAGACTACATATGTACTTTTGTATCCTTTAAGACTTGAATATTCCGGGAAGCTGAGTTGTGTGGCAATAGAATAGCAGTTACTGCTCTAGCTATGTTATTTAAAGTCCGTCATGTGCACAATCTGTTCTTGAATACGAATAATTACTCCAAAGTAGGAAAATGCTTTTATTCTAGAAGAGCATCTCCCCAAGGATGAATTATACTGAGAGCAGAGTGTGAACTAGTTTTTCCTGCCTTAGCAGACTTTAGGATGTAAAAATTGTTTTCTGATCAGCACCAGAATAAAAATCAGATTATTTTGAAATTTTTATCAGTGAAAATATATCAGTGAGATCAGGAAGAGTATCTGCTGTGGGTGGACAATCCACAGTTTGAGGTCCCTTGACTCTCTGATTCATGGATGGAAATCCATTTACTTGGAAATCCTGCTTAGAGAGAAATGTCCTGAAAACACTTCACTGTAATAAGTGTGTGTTTTGACTCTTATTGTCTTCTTAGTTTCTTTTTTTTTTTTTTTAATTTGAAGTGTCCTTGTTCTTGAAAAAAGTTTCATCTTTGATAAAACCAGTTGGTATTTTGCAATGAAACATTGGTTTGTTAAAAAATTCATGACCAGCCTTAGCAGTATTAGCATAGATTTAAAGGTATAATTATCTAACTATAGTTATGCTGGTCAGTTCCCTGAGGTACTGAAGGTCTAAGCTCATTTCTTCATGTGTGTGCAAGTTCAAATGATAATGCAAGTCAAGTAATCCTCTCCCCTGAACATGGGCATGAACTCTTCCTTGTAACTACCCTCGCTAGTGGTGCGCAGTAGCACTTACCTGATCCTGCTATGCAGCCCCCTGCGCTGCCCTTCCTGGGCTCACATATGTTAACAGCTGGGATTCCCCTGAGACTCCTTTAGACCCTCACCTTCCAAACAAGCAAAATCCCTAGCCACTGCATCTCTTATCCCCATGCTCTGCGTTTGCAGCCCTGCCACCATGCTGGTTCCCAACTATGTTTGCTTATCTTGTGGTCATCAATACTGTGGCACACTGGTTCCTCCCCTGTTGCAGTCTGGAAAACTCTATTGCCTGTATTACTGAGCAGATAGAAGTGATTTCTGAGGCATGACAGCAAAACGAAGTTAAACAAACACAAAAAGACAGATACTGAGATGTTCAGATTCAGAATGAGGCTAGAAATAATAAATAAGCCTTAAGAATAAAACGTTTTACAGTTATAACCTGTTTTTCACTGCTGCCTTCTAAGAAGATGGGTTCTGTACATCATATACTGTGACAAGGTGGTCTCGCTAAAAGCAAAATGATATGTGATGTGACTAAGAGATTCATGGCACACTGGAGACTGTCTTGTCTTTCTTGTTTGGCTGAATTTTGTGAGAAACTGTTACACTCTGATTATCTCTGATAATATGACCTGGTGGCCAGATGGACCTCAACTACACAGCATTACTGCAGAAAGAGCTATGCAAGACTTGGTTACACATTTCTGAGTAGGCTGAGAAACACTGATGGAGTAGAGTACTTCCAATCTTTCCTTCCCCCAAGAAAAGCCATTTGAAGGTCTTTTGATCATCATTGAATAGAAAAATTAGTCAAGAGGATGAATCAAGCCCAAAGAAGAAGTGTAAGCAGGTGAATGGAGCTCAGGTTATTTTTGTCCTACATTTTTTGTGCCCAGTGGGAGGTTTTACATGATTCAGCAAGACCTTCTCTGTTAGATGTCTTGAATGGCAGACAATCTAAAGCCTTCTGTATTTCAGTCCAAAGCTAAACCCCAAACACTTCCATCACAGTTTAGAGATAAGAGAGAGAAGTATAAGGAAAAATCCCAGACAAAAAAAGCAAGGCAGGCTGGGAGATAAAACTTATCAGGCTGGCAATGAGGAAGAGCTTTATTGTTACTACCTGCAACTGAAGATAAACTGCAGGCAAAATGGCAAGAGCTGTTTGGGCTGAGCAGGGAAGGAAGTTGTGAAGATTATGGGATGGAGCAGTCTGAGGAGAATCTTTGAAGTTGATTTACTATGTCTCTGGCCTGAATGAAATCCCAGGAAGCTCTGAACTGCACTTTGGATGTGGAAGAAAAGAAGACCCTTCATTTTAAGTTTTTTTTGTGGGTAGAAATACATAGTTGTGGAGGGAACAGGGGATATATAGCCAAAGGGGCAGTTAGCAGGAAGCACTAACATCTTTAGCAAGTTTGTCAACATATTTGTACATATGTGCAATAGGCAGCAATGAAGGGCAGTGCATCATATCAAAAAGACATGCTTCTTCCCACAAGACACTCTTCCAAGTGTGGGGTGAAGGAAGGAAGCAGCACAGTTCTTGGTGTCTGCAGTGAACAGAATCACTGCCTTTTCTATATCTTCACAGCACCTGGTTCTTCCCTGGTGCTTCCCTTTGAAGCACCAGCTACCCTCTGCTTCATTGAGGTGAAGATGTGCCAAACAGAAGCAGTTACATATGAGACCTTGCCAGGGTTTATGGCTGATTGCCGTGGAGCTGGGATGCAAATGGACATCTGCTTTGCCACCTCTGCAAGATTACACTGATGTCTGGACTCTCGAGGCCACAGGTGGCTTTCCAGTATCTCATGGATTTATTTCTGCAGCTCCAAGTGGAGGATATGGCAGCCTAAAGGACATGATTTCTTACAGAACTGTCTGCAGCAATGTTCAACCTCAGTGGAATTAGTCTGAAAACTAAACAAAGTGGGGATAACTATCAGCAGCTTTCTTTTCTACCTTCCTGCTAAATGTACACTGACTGGTACAGAGAGTTGATACTTCAAGTATCTTAAGGACACTGGCAAAATCAAAATCAAGTAGTTTGTAAAGTTGGAATTGTTGGGGAAGTGCTGAATTACAGTAATTTTGCGATTATAAACTGCACCTGATTATAAGCCGCACTTCTGGGTGTTGGCTATTTTTCATTCTTTGGCCATATATAAACCGCACCGGATTATAAACTGCACTTTCGTTCGCAGCGAGGACCCGTGTGCAACAAAGTAAGAATTAGTAACAACTGCTTGATCGCGGGGTTTACTGGCAGGTGCTCAATTTGCAAACATTTTTTACAGATCGGGGTAGCTTTTAAAGGCAGCCTAAAAACTAAAAAAAAAAACACAACAACAAAAAAAAAAACAACAAAAAAAAAACCCACAGAAAAATCACTCACTTTTATTAAATCTGCTGGCTCCACTCTCGCCCAGGTGAGGGGAGGGCGCGGCCCATCGGGGAGAGGGCAACGGGGCTGTGCAGGCTGGGGACCTGCTGCCCTGGGCTGTCAGAGGTGGCAGGGGCCACAGGCGGGCAAGTTTCCTGGCAAGCAGCAGAGCCCCCCTGAGCGCCGCACCGGCCTGCCCCGGAGCCAGGGTGGCCCCCGCACCAGGCAGGCCCCACTGCTCGCCGGCTGGGCTGCTGCCCTGCCTCGGGCGGTGCATGGCAGCGGGCGGGAGTGCGGAGTCAGGGCCAGCCGGTGTTGGGGGCTGCAAGCCCGGCTGAGCCGCCTGGAGGGGCCCTGCGGGCGGAGGTGCCGCGGCCCCGCTGCTGCCCCGGGCCCTGCGTGGCAGTGGGTGGGAGCGCGGAGCCCGGGCCCGCCGATGTCCGCGGCCGCATCGTGTGCGTGGAGTGAGCGCAGCGCCGGTGTCGGTGACATTAATCCTTTCAGTGAAGGATTGTGGCAAGAAATCTATGTAAGGGGCTGTGAGATCCGATGCATGAAGACAGTTTGAAACAACTAGAGATTTGTACTGTAGCTTGTCTGAACGATTCACACCTGCCAAGTGACACCCACACATTTTATTGTGCCTGTCAGTCTGCCCAAGCCCAGAAGGGAGGAAAAAAGCTGGTTTTCTTTTTCTCCTCGCTACTCATGTTACTGCCCTTCTGGGCATTTGTGGGGTAGGTAACCTGCCTTCTCCTACTGACCCATTTGCTGAGGTGTCTCTCATGCTGAGATACTGCATGCTGAAAAAAAGGAAGCCAGTCAGGTATAGCTCTTTGAAAAGGGTCTCTGTGGAGGGTAGCAGACATGCAGTGAAGAGTCCTTGCGCCAGGGCTTCCCCAGGGCAGAGTACAGGAAAAGTTATCTTCAAGGAGCAGTACACAAAGATCACAGCTTTTTATATCTCTGACCTCTTCAGACCAAAACTCCAGGCCAGAGAAATAGTTTTTTTCCAAACCTCATGATTTTTGTCCGACTACAGGTCCTGCAGCATTGATGTCTGTCTGAACATAAGCCATGCCAGTGGCATGATATTCTCCTGGAGCAGAAAAGGCAGTGAGGACTTAAAAGAGGCATATTCTTCCTCTGCCCCTCTTTTCTTACTTCATTGCATCCCATCATCTTCTCTCAGAAAGAAGATGAGAGACAAATAGGGAATGCATCTACCTTTCATCCTTCCCTTCAAGCACAGAAAACTGCAATGAGAGCAAATTGTGCCTTGAATTACCTTTACTAAGCCCTTTTAGGCTTGGGAAGGGAAATAGCCTACTGCTAATGCCACCTTGAGATGCAGAGTTTCAGAAAGGAGAAGTAGAGCTCAGCCAGGAGCTGCAGGAGCAGATCTGGAAGAATGAACTTGCTCTGGAGATGAGGATCTCCAAAACATCTGCAGAAAAGACCACATGTTTTTGGGGCAAGCATGAAAGAAAGTACAAGCATCAGTTGAATAAGGCTTAAAGAGGAAAGCTGGGAAATCTTCATCTTCAACAGGGTCCAAATCACTTTGGCTTTATGCATCTTGAAACAATGAGTGTAAAGTCTTTTTTAATTCCCCCAGCCACATATATGGATGCAGACAGTGGTAGGATGTCCTTCTGCATATGTCTGTGTGTGTCTGTGAGAAAGAGGGAATAAAAAAATGCACAGTCATCTTCTTTGCTTGGTCTAAGGTATGTGGGAAGGCATCTGACTCAGCATTTGGGCTTAGGCACTGTACCAGAAACAGAAGTAACTCAAGACAAAAGTTGGAAGATGATACAGTTGCAGGGAATCTTAAAGTAAGCTGTAAAGGGTTTCATAAATTCTGTTCCTCTGGTTCTTCGACTGACAGCAGGTTGTGCTCCATCTAAAACCAGGACAGCTCAGAGAGGTCTGGCAGGAACACAAGAAGGGGTGGTCCATCAGCCCGGCTTAGCACTATATAATTTAAACAGAACTCTGCCTTCAATTCTTTCTGGGAGATTTCATGCATCTGATTTACTGTCCTAAATAAGACATCAAATATTAATACGAAATATTGCCTCTACTTCAGGAACTGAGAAGCTGTTCTTGCCATAAACTCCAGACTTTCATTAAATAGGCTGAGGCTGCAGCTGTATTGTTCTTATAGAAACAGATCACTTTTCCTGTTTCAGGGCATTGCTGTCATAGATCTATGAGAGAGGGGATATGAGAGAAAATGGTATGGAGCAAAAGAGATGATGGAAGAAGAGATAGAGGGAACAGAAACTGGAAAGTAGCAGCTGGGGAAAGATAGATCAAAGAAAGGAATGAAGATGTACTGATGATGGGGAGGAGAATGTAGCAATTACATGGCAAAAGAAAGAGAAAATCTTGTTTCTGATTTGCAAGGCTCATGGTCCTGAGGGGATCAAGGAACTACTCTGGAAATTCTGGAATACTGAATATAATTAATAACTAGCTGCAAGATAGAGTTGAATTTTTTTCCTTTTGGCATTTTCCATTCTTTTCCCATTACTCAGACTGCAGGTTCACCAGATCGATCTTCAGGAGCCAGTCCCTGGGCTGGCAGCAGAGGAACAATATCCAGGCATTCATACCTCAACTGGGAGGTGAGGTGCTGTGGTGGCTTCTGGCAAGTGCACCACATGGTGCATCAATGGTGGGGATACCTCATAAATCTGGGCAGTTCCTACCCTCCTATGGTCTGGGTTGTGCAGCCAGTCTGGCTCGACCCATAAACCAGCCCCCAGCTGCTTTGAAAGTATTATTGGTGCTGTTTTTGTCCTGTGAATTAAAGATCTTTCCTGGTTCTGCGGCTGCCTTTAGTTGGTCCTGCTTTTTACAAATTCTTTCCCTGCTTTACTACAGCACAACACAATACTAGCAAGTAATGCCAGAGACTTTGAACAAAAGACGGACTTCCAAATGAGCAGTGACAAACACTCTCCACAATGCTATTCCACAGGTGATCTTGTGGTTGTGTTTTGCTAATTTCTAGGGATTGCTACCCAAACCTCTAAAGGCAACAATAAAGAAAACAGATGAAGAAGCAGCACAGTGTTAGGTTTCATTCTTTAAGGTCCCCATCTGCTTCCACAGTAGATGGTCAGTAGAAAGGAATAACACATTTGCAGGTGGCAGAAAAAGACCCTATTTTTATTTTTCTGGAGATTAGATTTTTACAGTGAGGCTCATTTGACCAATTGAGCACAAATTCAATTCCTGGGCCTGCCACATTTCAGGCTAAAAGGAATCACAGTTTGATCAAACAGTCTGACCTTCTGTGCACTGTGGGTCTTTCTTATTCTTATTCCATTGCCACTATAATGGCAGGAAGAATTAGTGTTTCATGAAAGTATCTTTTTTTTTTTTTTTAGATGAGCATTAGTCTTAATTCAAGGAGAGCAGGGGATGTGACATCCACATCTTATGTCAGTGCTGTTTTCTGGCTGACCATCCTCTTTGTTGAAATTCATGCTTCACCTTCAACACAAATTTGTCCAACTTTCAATGACTCCTCCACTATTTCTTTTCTGCTAGATTAGAGAGACCTCTTTAGTAGCTGTTATTTTCTCCCATGAAGGTACTTGTAAGTGGCAATCAAATCACTTCTCTGTCTTGGTTTTAGTAAAGATTCTCTGAGATTCTCATAGAAAGGCACTTTCTCCAGATCTCTAAAGATTTTTGTTGCTATTTGTTTTTCTCTAAAGATTTTTCCTTCAAAGGATGGACACCAGAGCTGAAAGTGGTATTCTTGACTTAGTCTGATTAATGAGGGGAGACCCCATTGAAGTATACAGCTTCTGTGTGAGGGGAAGTGTAGGGGCAGTACTGATCTCTTCTTGCTGGCAACCAGACCTGAGGAAATGGCCTGAAGTTGTGTCAGGAGAGGTTTAGTTTGGATACTAGAAAAAGGTTCTTCACCCAGAGGGATGGTTGGGCACTGAAACAGGCTCCCCAGGGAAGCAGTGACAGCACCAAGCCTGACAGAGTTGAACAAGCATTTGGATAATGTTGTCAGGCACAGGGTGTGACTCTTGGGGATGTTCCTGAGCAAGGCCAGGAGCTGGAGTCCATGATCGTTGTTGGTCCCTTCCAACTCAGCATATCCTGTGATTCTGTAATACTCTCATGCAAACATAAAATAACTCCTTTACAACAGAGAAGTAAGAAAGACTTTTTCCTTCTGCATTGGAAGCTGTTATTATCTCTCTTTGTCAAAATGTGATACAAGATGATCATTGCTTGTCTGGCTTTTTTCACTAGATACACTTCAGAGTTGATGTATCACAAGACACTTGTGGTAGGAATAGCTAGTGCTCTTTCTTCTTAGTTTTTTATTGAACCATGTCAAAATGGGTTTTGTCTGTAAGCATCCACTTGCTATTGAATGCAATTCAGGGTCCATGATGGCTTTTTTTCTTATATTTACTACTCTGCCAAACTTTATCTCCCTATAAATTTTACTGGCTGTGATATTTTATTTACTGCCGGATCATTAGCCATCAGGCCCATTTCTGATTGTGGAGCTGCGTGAGACACCATCTCCATCTGAAGAGTTGTTTTTCCCAACAACTCTTTTTAAACGCCTTAAGCTGTTTATTCTTAATCCATTTATGATGTGCTTTACGGATGTTGTAAAATCATCACAGGTCTTTTTTTTTTTTTTTTAATAAGAATATCATGCATTACTAAGTGAAGAGAAATCTATGTGGTTAACTTCTTCAGCTAAACTTGCAAGTCCAGGAAAATCACAACAGGTTTGACATGTTGATTGTCATTAATTATATTTCTGCTCATTACTTTGTCAGCAGCGGGCATCTGGCTATCTGACCTACCAGTGGAACAAGTTTCCTGCATTTTTTTTCTACATTAACACAGCATTAGAATTCTCTCAGTCTTTTGAGATTTTGCATCTGTGCCAAGATTTGTTTACTGTAGTTTAATGACTCTAATCAATAGGTGACACAGTGAACTTCTTTGGGCTCTTGGGTAAAAAGTAATTCAGATGTGGAAACATTAAAATATCTAACCATAGCAGATAGCTCAAAACACTAATGGACTGGAAAGCACTTCTTCATCCTCTTAAAATGTTGTTGTGTTTTCAAAAATACAGACCAGAGGAAATATTTAAGTCAGTCTCTATTTTTTTCCAATATATAATAAAATATTATTTCCACTAGTCATGAACCTTGATAGAATTTATTTCGTTCCTTATACACTTAAACTTCTTACTGTCCTTAGTCTTACCACATACTTGTTTTCAACTTGTTTAGTTTCCTTTATCAGTTTTCTATATTCATGACTTCTAATTTATATTGACTGTCATCTGTTTTCTGATACAGTATAACTCATTTATTGTACATGTCTTCCCAGTTTCTGACTGCTGCTTTGACTTTGCAGCTGAATAAGGATGATGAGCTCTCAAGGCAAAGCATCCCTTTTGTTGATTGAAAAGATGTACATTTTTCTAGCAAACTTTTCTGTAAAAACTGACAATTTTCATTCATCTTTCATGCCTATTTTTCCCCATCATTTTCACTTGTATTTCTCTTCTGCTGTTGAGAAATTAGGTCTTTGCCACTGCCCTCTCTTTGCCCACATTTAATGCAATCATCTAATGGTCATTATCATTTATAATTTTAGAAACCTTTAAACTCTGTCAGCCCCAGCATATATCCTTATAATCAAAGCTCATTAGAATCATACTTTCGTTTTTTTTAACCTTTCTGCATTAGGTACGAAGAAGAGACAGGTGCTTAAACAATAACTCACCTTATTTTCTGCTTTGATTTAGCACTCTGGAACATCCCTGCATGCCTCCTGAGTTTTGTTAGGTAACATATGCATTCAACATCTTTTGGTTCTGGATTATCGATAACTCTAAATAAAATAATGACATCTTTATTGCAGACTGCCATTTCCACTTTTTTTTTTCTGCTCACTTATTCCTAAATCAATTAAACTCATGGATCTGAACATTGCAGATGTGTGAATTGTCCCACCAGGTTTCAGCAATGCCAATTATACTAATGAGAATTTCTAATTCTTTTGCTTGTTACAGAGTCTCTTTGAGCAGCTGACACATTTCTTTCCCTATATGCTACCATCTCAGTGCAGTTTGTCCGTGATGAGCTGCGTTTCAATGTCAATTTTTCACTCTTGCACTCATGGCTTGTCTCACAGGGTGTGGAGTGTGTGATCTGGTGTCAGGATTGTATCAACATCCATGTTTCATAATAGTGCTAGAGGCTAACTAAGATGGCTTGCTCTTTTGCCTATAAGAACCATAAAAATTACTGTATTGGAACCTGGCACCTGTCAAGTCCATCTGTCTTCAGTAAGCTCACGATAAGATATTTAATGCCAAGACATGCTAAAAAAAGGAAGGCAAAGATGTCTTTGTTTGTCATATTTGCAGTTGCAGAGTTTTGTGGCACACTTCTTGTGCTTTGGTCCAAAGATGATAAGATTGACTCCTGGACACAGCTAGATCTCTGCAACTCTTCTGGCAGGAGGAAGTCCCTTAGATAGTAGCCATAAGGCAAGGCAGCATATTTCTCTACCTGCTTTTCAGATAAACATCTATTTTTTTTTTGTCTAATTGCTTTCCCTCTAGCGAATTATCACAGGGTTTGTTGAAATGGGGGTAGTGGTGCTGGCCATGTCACATGCTCAGTTGTTTGGCAATACACTGGGAATGAGCTGCATCTCCCCATCTTCCCAAGGATTTTCAGAGGGCAGTGTTTTAAGTCATGCAGGCAGGAGCTTCCAAAGCAGATGAGCAAATGTCCATCATAACAGGATGCCTTGTCTGCAGCCTCTCTGGGGCTGGGTTACAGGGGCTGTTTGCTGAGCAGGGGACAGACAGATGGAAGAAAGTCTTTGCAGCAGAGGACATCAAACACCAATAATAAATGTGAGACTGGAGATCCGGAAGTGCTGATAGTCATATACATATAGATAGAGTGATAATATTGATTGAAATTTCATTATTATCCCTTGAAAAATTTTTGTTTTTTATAAATGGCCAATCCCACAGGTGTTGTGATCTCATTCATCGGTTTCAAATCCTTGAGATCACCAGGAAAGAGAAATTGACCCAATTGACAAGTGGTTTCTCAGCCCGTATCACACTTGTTGGGGTCTCCAGGAGCAGGCCAAAGGGAGAGAGCCAGCATTGGTTCTTCCTGAAGCAAGAGAAGCATTCTACTCAACCAGCATCCTCACCTCTTCTGTAAGGGAAAGACTCCTTGGTCACACTCCAGCAATGGCTAATAGGGAACCAACCCAAGCAAGGAAAAACAACTCCTTAGCAAAACACATACCTTTATCAGAAATTTCCTTGTGGTCCATGCTTATCATTAGACTCTCAGCCACAATGTTTTATCATTAAGTGCAACACCAATCAAAGATGTTATTTGGTCATATGCCTCAGCTTGTTCTTGTTCAGCATAAACAAACAAACAATAAACACCCATGAGGGCAATGAGAGGTTTATCTGGGAAATGCAGTATGTAAAATGGCAATTACTCTGAAATCTGCTTCCAGTGTATGTTCACAACACGGCTTCTGTGCAAAAATATGTGGGATATTGTTGTCCAGCTTTCTGCAAGCCATAGTTTCCATTGCCATTGGACATGGGTCAGGATGGGTATCTTATTATTCCTTTGTCCCAGATAGCAAAACATTTTCTCTGCCTGCCTTCACCTCTTCCCCTGCCACATTCAATACCTTGCAAGTGTCAAGTCACCAAGTGCCAGCACTTGTGTCACTCTGGGCTAAGGAAAAACCCGGGTACCTGCTGCAAAGCAAATCATTCGGGACATTCTTGGTCACCTCTCTGCTGATTCAAGCATATAAAAGAGAATACATCACAGGAAGGGCAAAATCAGCTGTTTCCTCAGCCTTTCATCGGTGTTTGTGAATGATAAAATGGGAGAGGAGCTCAGCTCCATCTGAACAAAATTAATTGTGGCTGGATTGTCAGCGGTGCTATGGGCGAAAATGTTTAGCAGTAGTGTGGGTGAAGAGAAGCATATTTGTCACAACAGCTTAGGGCTTCTCTGTGCTTGGAGGGGGTTCTGGATTGAAACCCTGGGATGATGAGGAGTGTCAGGTGACTCTTACCTTTCCTGGCATGCTGACATCCCAGTGAAGACTACAGACAAAAAAATCACAGCACTTCCCTGCAATATGCCTTGATGATGCTTAAAGAGTGCTTGTGGAGGGAACCAGCTTAAGACATAGGCACCACAGTTCCTACTGCCTAAGCTCTGAGCACAGCATGATTTACATCCCAAACCTTCCTGTGCAAATGTACTCCATGACTTCAGGTCTGAAGTGTCAGGATTTATTCTACCAGACTCTGAGATAATATGACAAGTTTGCATCTTCAACTAGATCTCAGAAATTCCACCAATTGCCCCAGTATGTAGCTCTACTTCGGTCCATTACTAGTGGCTCTCTTTCTTCCAGCAGGAATGAAATATTCATGGTAAATAAAAGAAATAGCAGATAACACTTAGGTGTGTAAACCATCCTGTGGGTCATATATTAACCCTACAGTGGGAAGAACCAGGAGTATGACCAGAAGTTTAGCTTGCAATGGACAAAAATCTTGCAGGCTTTCATAATGGACACACTGCTATCCTGCTGCTACAATGCAGTGCTGTGATTTGGGAATATCTGAATCCAAGAATTTTCCAAGGTGATACAGTCCAGTCCCCGCTAACAAAGGCAACTGTATCACAGGGTTTCTTGTAAACTGATCAATCCCCAGTAGCCCCATGTGGTTTGACCCCTCTCTCTCTTGGATGCCAGGAAAGACCAAAGGCTATGAAAGACTTTGAAGCATATAAACAAAGAAGATAGTTGCCACAGTGGCAAAGAATGCTCAGCTGCTGAATATTGATACATTCAACGGAATCATCTCACTGAGCCCTAAATGTTACAGAACCCAAATTAGCAGTCCCTAACAATCATGTTATTGAAAATTTTGCTTCATTCCAATGTTAATCCAAACCAAACAGGCAGAGGAAAAGGAAGAACTGTATGTGTTGGTAGAAATATTTATTGACACTTATGTTTGTAAATGTAGAATTTTCATTCTGTGGTGGCTTCTGCTGACTGAGAGTGGTTACAGCTGTTCCACTGGATAGTGAGGCTGAGTGCTGAGTGGGTGCTTTGTCTGTCTGCAAAGTAATGTAAGTGCGTGCTTTAAGTCTGTCTGTAAAGCTCACAGTTTTAAAAAATGCTGCATTAAACATAGTTATTATAACAATATACACATGCAAAAATGATCCAGGCCCAGAATTTTCACAGTGTTTGTATTGTTGGGAAGAGTCCCAAGAAATACTAACCCTATTTTTGGTCTTCCATTTGCTGTTACATATTTCACTAGCCTTATTCTTCTTATGTGTATCTTCTTTAAACTAAGAGATCACATCCTTCTCAATCTTTCTTTAACAGGATCGTCCCAAGCAGATAATAATTTATGTCACACATGTCTAAGCTACTTCTATTTCTAGTGCTACCACTTGATGGCTGGTGACTAGGAATGAACACAGTATTCCACATGAAAGCACACTATTGATTTATTGAATGGCTTTATATTTTCAGTAATCTCTTTCATGCACACTTTCTTGTTGCTGATGCTAGAGGAGTAAATGGATAAAAAATGTCTCTAAAATGCACTAAAATGGAAAATCTCAAGTATAATCACTTCCTCCCTCTGGGAAAGTATCACATCTGACACTCTCTGTGTTGCAGAAAGTGTATATCTGTCTTCGATTTTCAGAGGTGAACTTTTGACTTTCGGTGTGACTTATAAGAAAGTTGGCATTTATTGTGTTACTGCCAATTTGCAAAGTACCTGAGAACTGGGATTCAGTTAGCTGAAAATGTGAGTAGCTTTGTGTGGGATTAGTGTGGGGGCGGGCAGGACGGTCGGGACAAACCGAGAGATCTCTATAGGAAGGTCTTGAAGTTTGCAGTTTATTGCATAGGGTGTGGGTAAAGAGGGCCCTGCTTGGAGCTGCCAGCCGCAGCTCAGAGCAGGGCAGAAGGAGAGTGTAGGGTGATAGAGGTAAGAGAAGTAAAAGCTAAGAAAGGGAATTAAGAGAGTTAAGAGATTAAGAGAGTTAAGAGAAGGAATAAAGAGTTAAGAGAGCGAGTTTCCCGTAACAATGCAATAAATCGTCTTCTGTGTTGAATATTCTAATTTCCACTAACCAATCTAATACAAGATACAAATTCTCTAACATTTGCATGCAACTTATAGAAATCGCTATATTACCATGTTTTACTGCTTTCTTATCTCTAAACATTTTCTCGGACCCCTCCTGTTACTCCTGGAGAGGGTCTCTGCTGGCTCTTTGGTATTTGTGGCATCTGGCGTTATCTAAACAAAGAAAGGAGACCTTCAAGTGTCCACATTGTTGCTCTCAGCCACACAGTCAAAAACTGCTTTAATTTCTATCTCACTTATGGTTTCCATATTCTCAAAATCCTTTGCTAGACAATCACATTTATAAGATTTTCCTGATTCATCCTTCCCAACAGCTTTGGTTGGGATGAGATATGTTAAAGAAGGGAATGCTAAAGGACTTTTCTTTGCCAGAAATCATTTCTGTAAGTGTATTTTAGCAGTAGTCATCTATAACTGTTTAAATAAAATATTCCTTTTTTTCATATAAAATATACAGGTTGTCCATAGCAATTATAAATATGATAGTGTAAAAATATATAGCTAAACTGAATTCCTGAAATCCAGACTATGTACAGATGCTCTCAGACTAGGTAATAAATACATCTTTTTCTTTAGGGCCTTTGCTCTGAAATTTCCCCTATGAATATACCACCCCCTGGAATGCAACACATTTGCAAAGTTTGTCATGCCTAAAAAAATAATTTTAAGAGGGCACCCTCTTTTACACCACCTCCTGTGGAAAATAAATATCAAGAATTTTTAGGAAGTCAACTGACTCCTGGCCACCTCTGGCATGCTCTTCTCTGCCATCTCCTGGATCCCTAATAGGTGCAGTTGGACTTTAAGAGTAGCAGGAGCATTTTCCTTGTGTCCCAAAAGCAGTAGTGTGGACACACTCACAGCCATCTGTGGACTGAATGCTAGCAGCCTTCCTGCTGACTCGAAGGTTTTTCTCCTCCTGTAAGGACTTAAGGATGAAAATTGTAGACGTACAGGCACTTCGACTCTATCTAGCTTGGCATATGCCAGTGTAGATAAAAGAGTGTATGGCTACATGTTGAGGCTGCCTGCTGGAGCCAATTGACAATAAATAAATAAAAAACACAATAGTTGTCATTGTCATCAAGTTTCTTCTAGATACCCTTACTGACCAGGAGTCCCATCTCACAGAATGTATAATGAAAAGGCGGTAAGATGACTTTGCACCCACCTTTCTGTCTTTGTTGTCTCCAGAGTCCAGTACTGAAGTTTCTCAATGCACAGACACACTGCATGGTCCACTAAATGGTTCAGGAGTTAGCCCTAATAAAAACAGGCAGCTATGTGAGTAATGAACAGTCATTTAGTCTATTTTTGGTGTTGAAAGTCAGCAGAAATTATCGTTATTGATGTGGAACTAATCCAGTCCTGGAGAGCAACCTCAGTTTCCATTATAGCCATGACTACAGAAATGAACATGAGAAATTTGCAGAACTTTATTACTGAGTCATGACCTTTTGTTAGCAGGTCTCCTACACATAAAGATCTTTCCTGGGTGCTAAACAAGCACTGAGACATTAGTATGGACTTGGAAGTACGAAGTATGAATCTTTAACTCTGAATGTATCTCGGGTACTAAGAACAGTTGGGCCTCTGAATTTTAGCCAACATGTGTTTGACATCAGCCTACCTGTCAGCAGGCAGCACAGATGCTTAACAGACAGGGATGTAAAAGATAACATCTAAGGAAGTTAGGGCTCCATGCAAATACCTCTGAAGTAAGAGTTTGCTAGACATGACACATTTCAAAGCAACATGAAGAGCTTCTCAGTCTGTTGTTTGATCATGCCCATGTTTATCACCAAAGAATCTGAATATTTACAGTAATTTCACGACTATAAGGCGCACCCTTTTGACTAAAGTTTTCCCCCAAACCCAGAAGTGCGCCTTATAGTCCGGTGCACCTTATATGAAGCACAACGTTGCCACATTTGCCACCTTGGAAGTGCGAGCCGTGAGCCGTGGGGGGGGCTGGCAGTGCCGTGGCATCCGGGTGGAGGCGGGCCCGGGGGGACGCGGCACCGCCCCTGTCAGGTCCGGGAGGGCCAATGG
>PYHW01009617.1:601293-637453 GCA_013186435.1 Turdus rufiventris
GGCGCCACCCCTGTCGGGTCCTGGCGGGCCCGGGGGCCAATGGCTGCCGGGTGGGGGCGGGGCCTTGGCCAGCAACCTCGCAGGAGGACCTGGGGGCAGAGCCTCGCTGCAAAAAAAAAAGTTGCTGACTCCCGGCAGGTGCGCCTTATAGTCAGGTGCGCCTTATGGTCGTGAAATTACTGTAACAGTGAATGTACCCAAATCCTAAAGTAAGGCAGCAGGGCTAGAGACAGCTCCTCTCTAAGCAGCTCTTTTAGCATCACACTCTACTGCTATGACCAGAGATATTGCTGTGGTGGGAACATGAGGAGATAAACAGATGCATAAAATAGATTAAATGGTTCAGGATGATAAGGTTCATGTGTAGTCCCCATCCTTGTATGTTTCCAAGACCAGAACAGACAAAGCCTTGAGCAACTCAGTCTGATCTCATAGCTGGCCCTGCTTAGAGTGAGGGATCAGACCAGATGATATACCTTTCAATCTGAATTAAATTACCCTGTGATCCTGCTGCCAGGGTCCCTAATCAGTGCTCTGATGCCAGAGCTTCTTCACGCATTCGTAGCTGACTCCAGTCTTGCTATTAGTTTCAGTCTTTGCAATGAACACTTTGAAAACAATCTTCATTCAATGAAGCCAAAGGACTAGGAAAAGAATATCAACAGGGTATCTGTGGCTGTGAAATTCACAGCCAGAGCTCTGACTAAAACTGATGAACAGTAACTATAAACTACCATCAACTTTCCCCAAACACATTTATGCTTCATTAGGAATAGCAAAATATGGTGCCTGTTTTCCAGTCATGACATCTCCTCACAAATATATAACTTCCAAATTTTTTCAAAGCTTCCTTCCCCCCAACCTTTGTTTCATTTAGATATGATCACTGAATCATAATTTCTGTTTCATTTCATGTGGACCATCTCTCATGAGTCATATTAAGCAATTTCATCCTATTTGATTTCTAATACAAGAATGTTTGTTTATTTTAATACCCCTTCTTCAGCCAAAACAAACAAAAAATTAGAGAAGAATCAAGAAGTACTTCATTTATTCTGAAGAATTAAAATCTCTAAGGGAACAAGCATTTCTCATGGGCATTTGTTCCTTTGAAAACTCAGTTATCTTCAAAAAATAAAAAGAAAAGAAAAGAAAGCCTTTGATGGATGTATTAGCAATTCATTCTAACCAGGATAATAAATTAAATCCTCTCAAAGCAAAAAGAGACCAATAGCCTCTTAAAACAGATAACTGCCGGAGATAGATTTTCATGGACTGATGGACTTGGCACAGCATGCTCCTACCTCGCTTCCTCAAGACACTTTCCCACCTCCAGCTTAAAGCTACTGTGCTATAGAAATCCATACACCATGGCAGAAATCTCTCTGTGAATATCTGCAGTGCATATAGGGGCTATGTATAGTCTAAAATTAGGTTAATTGTCTATAATAGTGCCCTTCACTCTCTTTGTCAAGTTGGTCGTTGCTGAAAGATGTCACCCTGACAACTGATCACTCTGAAATCCCCCATCTTCCACAGGAGAGTGGAATATACTCCAAATGTATGACAGACTCCAGCAACTTTTCATCCCTTCTGATGAGTTTGGGTATAAGGGGGACAACAGCTTTAACCTTGACCATCCCTCAAGAGCTGCAGAAGAGGATTATCCACAAGAGGCAGCCATTGGTAGCCACTGGTAGCCACTTATGGCTACTTTTGAGTGGAGGAGATTTGAGGTAGTCACATTATTTCAAAGTCAGAAGCTTCACACATTTTTATGTGCATGCATCTTGATGTATATACATCTTTGCCACTCTGTGAACTCCTGGTGCAATGCTGTGAATAAATGGCAACTCCTTGGAGTATGATGTTCATGGCATGCAGCAACCAGGAGAAATTATTATCACAGCCCAGGTGGTGCCCTCATTGACCAAGCACAGTCCCACAGAACCAGGCAGGCTGACAGCCCCAGGTAAGGCAAGGCAACGAGTAAATTCCAGGTTCCCACCAGGGAACGAGACCAGGCCTTCTACAAGGTTGACCCAGTATATCTCCAGAAAAAGAATTAATTAAACTAGGACAGCACTGAGTGCGGGTACACAGGTAACATAACCCGGGAGACTTATTGAAACTAGGGTCTGGGCTAATGGGTAGTGGTGAACCAGCAAGGGCAGTTCAGGTCTGTCAGTGCCCTCAAGGCATGGCAGATAAAAGTTGTAAGTAAAGGGGAGCACCATTAAACAGTGAATGTGAACACTGAACCACAGGGAGCAGGCTCATAGCATCTTGTGAACAATTGCCTTAGGGCTGTATGTGAACTGATTATTCCAAATTTTGGGGTTTTTTTGTGGTGTTGTTTTTTAGTTTTTGTTTCTGATTTTGATTTTTTTTTTTTTTTGGTAAAGGATGGAAAGTATTTTCTTTTTGCATTGGGGTACAGGCAGTAATAGACAAAGGATTACACATCACACAGCAGAACAGCTGTGAATTCAACACAGTACAGCAAGGGATATTAGGGAAAAATTGAGGACAGGGGAAAGGAATACTTTAGACTGTGCAAAGCAACAGAATTTGTACAACAACCCAGTAGGTGAAAACAACCACCACTGCCAATTGTTGTGTGTCAAGGTCTAAATTAATTACAGTCAGGAAGGCATTTCTTTCCAAAATATACATGAAAACATGAGGCATGTCATCAGCTATTTTACTACATCTTAGAACACATCTGTCATACCATTTTTTTAGGAAAGTGTACTATGATGAACAGAGCTGCTCTAGCATGAAAACGTTTGCTATTCCTCTGGCTCCTTCAGACATGTCAAGCTACATGCCCCCGGGAGATAGGCTGTGGGAGCCTGAAGCACAAGGTATGAAGATGAGGCAGCAATAGGGATTATAATAATCAGAAGGATCTTTATTTTTGTCTGGAGACATGGTTAGGACTTGCTAACTTCTTTGGACCAGTCCCTAGGAAAATGTGGCATACTACTGTCTCTGAGCTCTCTCTGCACACATTTCATGTGTTATTTGCACATGAGGAGGAGACTTTGACAACAGATGCTGCAGAAAAGGGAATCAGCAAATATTTATTCAGATTCTGCACAGCTGCTCATCTCCACTCCTCCCCTGCTGTCTTTTGTTTCTTATTCATGAGGATGGGTCTGAGTGGAGTTCTGTCTGATACGTATGTTTGTGACACAGCTGTGGCAGGGGGATTTCTGCATTAGGAAGCAGAAATCTTGTAATTAAAAGCATTCTGACGTGTAGTTCAAGAGCTGTAAAGCTCAGCACATCAGCGAGGGAGCCACTTACACAGCCTGAATGGGAGAAGGGAGCAAACTGCAGATACCACTCACTGAATGAAGTCTATTTGCATGAACCACTCAGGAAATAATTACCGAGAGCAACAAAAAGCAAGGTCTGTTTGCTAATGATTCATGAACTGGATAAAGGCTTGAATTAGTTGGATAATTTATTTGCAAAAATAATCTAGTCAGCTGTAATTAGAAGGCTGGATAGAGTGATCTAGAAAGAGAAGGACATCATTCCCAACAGCACATGACCTTCCAGAAGGTATTACTGTTTCTGAACAGAAGCATTCCTAAAAGCCTGTGAGCTTGCCTGGATGCAGGGTGGATCTGGTAGAGGCCTAAAAATGAGGATGCTCTTTTTTTTTCCTAAAGTAGGGATCCTTTTCTTTCTTGGCTTTGGCCTATTTGAGCAGTTGGTACTATTCCCAGTGGCCTTTGGGTGTAGATCAAAGCATTGCTGAAATCACTTTCAAGTCAAGCAGAGAGCATTAGGAATTAGATCAGCAACTGGCTTAATTTTAAAAGATTTAGAGATTTTCTGTTGAGAATAAAAAGTTGTTTTTTTTATTTTTTAAAACATAGTAGGGTATTATTCTTCCTACAAGTTTATCCATATAGTTCAGGTCTCCCCCCCAACTCCAGCTCTTACAGAGGCTGAGATAGGGATGCCCCTTCTGTGAAGCACCATCCTCTGGGGACAGCACCTCTAAACCATCATGAATATCCACAGCCCTGTGTGTGATTGATCCCACTGCTGCTCATTTCACCTGTCAAAGCTTTGAGCTCAAAAGGTTCCTTGTCTGTCAGCTGGCCTGACTCTGACACGGGCATCAGGGCCTGACAATTGTGCCTTGTCCTTATCTTTGCTGCAGGGGCTGTTCCCTTCTCTGCTGGGTGGGAACATGGAGGTCAAAGAACGTGACTGGGCAGCAGGAGGAGAGAAAAGGGGCCACAGGCAGCTAGGAAGCTCTTGGTGGGGTCATGATACTGTGAGGAGTAATCCACCTATTGCTTTGCACAGAGCATTGTCCTGTTATCATCACAGAGGAACAAGCCAGCTTTTTCTATGGATCTTCCCTTCAGCACTCATGTCCAGCCACATATGCATGCTAACAGCATGAAAATGGTGAGGCAGTCCTTTAGTAAGCTATCTGACTCCCTCTCTGACCTTAGTCTCCCTGTTTTAGCCTTGCAAGCTGTGTGACTGAACCCTCCTCTGTTCAAAAGGAAAAACAGGCAGTGGCTGACCTAACGTGAGCAGTTGTGTCAACTCACCTCTGCTGGTCTGTAGTTTAATCATCCCTGTCTGTTATTGTTGACGTGGTCTGAAGTCTTTGGAATAACACTTAAAAGGGCCTTTCCTTGAAATTTCCTTGCAATGAAACGTCGAAGGGACTGTTGCAGCTCTCCATAGCATGATGAAGCAACAAAAGATGCTAGCCATTCCCTCGGTTTTCTAGTAAAGAGCTCTTCTAGAGTGTCTTCCCTCTAAATTATAAGAATATTCCCTTACACAGGAGAGGTGACAAAACTCTCTTTTTTACTCATGGGGTGCTGCAATTCAAGCCAAGCTCTTCCTGATGTTCCCATTGCTAGAGTGAACTTCATCCTGCTGCCAGGGAGAGCCAAGGCTCAGCTGGTGCCAACCAAAATAGGCTGAAAGCCTCATGTAGGGGTTAAAAGGACATCACAATAGAAGTCTATTTTTAATTAACTTTGCAAATTAGTGTACAGTAATTTCACGCTTACAAGCTGCACCATTTTGACTAAAATTTTGATCCCACCCCGGAAATGCAGCTTACACTCAGGAGAGGCTAATATGTGAAAAATTTTCTGAAATTTCCAACCCCAGCAGTGCAGCTGAGGTGCTGAGCCGAGCACCTGCCAGTAAAACTGGGGGTTTGCGCAATTGTTACAAATTAGTTATTCTGTTGCGCGGCAGGTAGATGTGGGCTCCATGCTGGCAGCACGGGGTGTGGGGGGGGGGAGGCGGGGTCTCCCTCCTGCCAGCCCCGTGGCCCGAGGGAGATGCGGGGGCCTCCCTCCTGCTGGCCCTGTGGCCCAGGGGAAAGCGGGGGGGCTCTGTGCCCACCTCCCACTGGCGTCGTGGGAGTGGGGGGGCTCTGTGCTGGCCTCCCACCAGCATGGCTGGAGTGGGCGGGCTCCGTGCCCACTTCCCACCAGCACCGCGGGAGAGGGCGGGGGCCCGTTCCCGCCTGCCGCCGTGGGGCAGCACTGGGCTGGAGTGAGTGAGCCTGGCGGCGGCAGCAGCGGCCGGCCCCTAGTGGCCCGGCGATGGGCAGCGCCAAGTTGGGCCACCTGGCCCCGTTGTCAGCCCAGACCGGGCCAAGCCTGCACGGCCCGAGCCGAGCCAGTAAACCTCGCCATCCCGCGATTCTGTTACTAATTGGCAACTTTGTTGCATGTGGGTTGTCGCTGTGAGCTACAGAGTGGCTTATAATCAGGTGCGGCTTATGTATGGACAAAGAACAAAATGTTGCTGACACCCAGAGATGCGGCTTATAATCAGTGCAGCTTGTAATCATGAAATTACTGTAATCATTTTAATCATTTGGAGATTGGTCCTCTAAGGTATATCTGGGAGCTACAGTGGATTTTTTTATCTCTCCCAGGGGAAAATCAGCAACATTCAAAGAGAAGCAAGTCCCTTAGATACTGAAAAGCATCTGTTTGTTGCTATCTATGTCACAGTCCTGTACAGAGGGGTTTGAGAAAATGTTCAACCAGATCAAAATAAGACTGTGAATCATCAATGTCACACTGTTGTGAAAATGTGTAAGACCATACTAAGATGTATGGCTAGATTCCTGTGAAGAGCCTGGGTAGTAATCCTTCAGCACCGGTGATTGATATGATCTCATTTAGACAAATGGCATCACACTTCAAAATGTTTGTGCATCAACTGGGGCAGAGTCTGGGAGGAGGATGCCAACAAAGGTCAGTGGTCAAGAAAACAAGATGTGTGAGAAAAAACAGAGAGTACTGCCTAAGCTAGAGAAAATAACATTGCCTGGGGAGGAGGATGTGATGCGGTCTTCAATATATAACAGGCAGCTGGAAAAATTATGGGATTTTTTTTCTTCATATTTTTTTTCTGGGGAAAGGAAATGTAATGAACTGCAGCAAGAGGAATTTAAGACTACAGAGGCACTGAGGTAGATTGTCTTGGATGGGTGAGTTTCCATCATAGTAACATTAGATAAATATCTGCCAGGAATGGCCCAGATATAGGTAATTCTCTTTTGGACAGAAGATGAGTAAAATTAATGTTTGAAGTCCCTTTTATCCCATATTTTTTTACTAGTCTACATTCAACAGGATAGCAGAACAAGCTGGCTTGTACTGGGCCAAATGTGGAAAAAGCACACTGGTGGGACACAACCCACCAGGGGAAAATTCTAGAAAAGTCAGGGGGTTGGTCTGATGGTCCCTGCCTGGCTGAAGAAGCCAAAATTAGTCAAAAAGAGGCTGGACAGCCAGACTTTAAACCAATTAGAAGTGCTTGCAGAGATACATTTAGGAGGTTATAAAAAGAACTGTTTAGAACAATAAAGGTCGAAAGAATCACACGTGCCTGTGTCTCTCTTGGGGGGCTCGGGCACGAAAGCAACACAACATGACAAAACCTCCCACTAGTGACACAGAGGGTGATAGAATTCTGGCACTGGAATGCAGGGATAAGGAATGGACTTTTGTTCCAAAGGTTGCTGAGCCTTGAGAAGAGAATAAGAGAATTTCCAAGTCAGAATACAGCTTAATTTAATGCATTATAAAGCCAAGCAGGATGCTGTCCACACATCATTAGGAGTCAAGGCTTTTAAGATCTGCACAGAAAACAAAATTTGTCCCAGTGGCCTGTTTAAAAGCCATAAAAATAAAATTCTCCCTCATGCCTTGTTGCAATGCACTGGCTACTGAAGAAAATTTGTTTGTCACCCTCCAGCTTGGTGATGGTCACCTTCCAGCGGTGCTGCAAGAATGGCAGAAAGGTGCACAGAATACTTTGGGATGGAAGTTTCTCCCCACAGAGCCATATGGCCACAAGTAGATAACACTGTGAGCAGTATTCATTAACAATTTCCAAATTGCAGCAACTGGAGTGCGGGATCATTTAAAACATGACTGATTTACTTCCTGCAGCCTTGAAAAGGAGGGATCAGTTGGAACCCACATGCACAACATATTTCTCTGAACTTATCAAATGAAGCCACATGCATCTCATTAGCATCATACACACACACTCACAGAAGTTACCTCTTGCGGAGGGTACTGGAGAAGCTCACAGGACAGCTGCTCAGTGGCTCATTGGCAGGAGACCAGTTGCTGGGGTGACTCCAGAAATTGCGCAGAATGGAGAAAGTGGGAAGAATATTTATAATAATCCTGATGAAAACAAAGTGTTGAGCTACTGTTTTATTTGAGCTTTTATTTATTATTAAGAGCAAGAACAACAGTAAAAGCACTTAGGTAAGGACCACTCTTTAGCCAAAACTGTTCTGTGAAGGCTTGTAATGAGTTGCACATACCTAAAAGCAACCTTCAAGTTAACACAGTGCACCCTTATTTGTGGGACAGTGATCCATCTTTGTGCCCACCAGATGTTGCTTCATTAATTATTGACATCTACATGGCATTTCTATGGCACTTCATAGCATTAAGAGACTTTTATAAATAGATAGATAAAAAATTAATCAATCAATTTTGTTAGAAAATTACAGTAATTTCATTACCATAAGGTGCACAGAATTATAAGGCGCACCTCCGGGACTCAGCAAATTTTGCAACTTTTTATATATAAAGGCGCACTGGACTATAAGGTGCACCTGTTTTTTGCTGCGAAGATCTGTGCCACGCACAACAAAATAACTAATTAGTAACGGAATCCCGTGATCGTGGAGTTTACTGGCAGGTGCTCCATGTGCAAACATTTTTCACAGATTGGTGTAGCCTTTAAATGCAGCCCCAAGTGCTCTCCCCGTGCGCGGGGTCCGGCACTCCCGCCTGCCCCCAGCTGGTGAGGTGGGGCTCGGGACTGCCTGCAGCTCGGGGTTGCTCGAGGCGGCTCGCAACTGCCTGCGGCTCGGGGTGCCTCGGGGCTGCCTGCGGCTCAGGACCGTCTGTGGCTCGGGGTGGTGCATGGCTGCCCACGGCCGCCCAGTCCCACCCAGCCCCCGCGGCTGCTGCTGGCCAGGAGCTGCCCTCTCCCACCCCCCCCTTGCAGCCTGGCGCTCCCGTGGCACCACCCCCCCTTGCGGCAAGGCTCATGGCTCTCACTTTTTTTTTGCAGCAAGGAGCTGCGCCGCATGCAACAAAGTAATGAATTACTGGCAGGTGCTCAATTTGCAAACATTTTTCACTGATTGGCATAGCCTTTAAATGCAGCCCCAGGTGCCCTCCCTGTGCTGCGGGCCCCGGCACTTCCGCCCGCCCCTGGCACCGGCTGGCACAGCTCACGGCTCCTGGCTACCACTGCGCGGCCGCAGGTCCCGGCTTCCCCTGTCCGGCGGCCGTAGACACCGCGGGCCCAGGCACTCCCACCCAGCACTGGCTGGTGCAGCTCTGCTTGCAGCTCGGCCGCGACAGCTGCTGGCAGCTCCATCCCTCCTCGCCCACGCTGCGGCCGCCAGCGGCTGCTTCCCCCCATGCCTGGGCTGGGGCCGGCACTGCCTGGCTTCTTCCTCCCTCTGTGCCCGGGCCAGGGCCAATGGCAGCTCCCTCCCTCCCCACGCAGCTCCTGCCGGCTGTGGCCACCCACTCTCGCCCCCCTTGTGACTCGACGCTCCTGTGGCACCACCCCCCCATTTCAGCTCACACTTCTGGGTTGGCAAATTTTCCAACTTTGTCCATTATATAAGGTGCACTGGACTATAAGGCGCACTTCTGGGTTTGGGGGGAAATTTTAGTCAAAAGGGTGTGCCTTATAGTCATGAAATTACTGTAACTAGCATCCACTGTTTTAGTCTGAGATGATGCAAAGATTTTCCTTTCTTTTAAAGCACGCTAGAACAGAAAGACTGAGCTTGCCAGAAGAAAGGGAGAAATTATATTAAGCAATGGGGTTAAATGTTTAGAGCTTCCAAAAATTTTGGGCACTGGGATGGAATTAATCTCTCTCCCTTGATTAAATGCAGGTGTTTGCATCTAGGCTCATCATTGTGGACCTCACAAAGAAATGAACCGCACCCTTCAAGTGCCTCTTAGTTGTGGCTGATTATAAAAAGAGATATTGTAGATGTCAAGGTCTGATGTAGGCATTGCACAGATGGGGGAGAAGAATCCTCCCCTGATATCTCCTTTGAAAATCTGTCAGGAAAAATATTTTGAGCTCTGGCCCTGGAGCTGCTGCAGTTTAGCTCTTTAAAGAGGATGCAGGATGGTATCTCAGGGGAAGGATGGCCAGGCACGTGGTGGGCACAAGGCCCAGCTAGCACAAGAAAGGCATTTGCTCTGCAAAAGCATTGTGTAAGGGTGGCACCGCCAGAGGGCAGGGGAAGCTCTGCTCCTCTAGTGCCTCTGCGTGGGCTCTGCCTCTGAGCTCCACTGCCACAACGAATACGTGTCTGAGAGCTGAGCTGTTAAGGAAACTGTTGCCTAGGAATACACGGGCAGGTCTATCCTGGCTGTTCCGTTTGTGTTTAAATTGTGGTGATGCTGGGGCTCCTGCTGGTTGCTTTTAGCACAGTGGGTCATGGTCACTGGCTGCTGTGTACCCTCCCACCCTGGCTCTGTGCCTTGCATGGCCTCTGTGGACTAAGAGGGACTGGGGCAGTAACAGGAAGCTTTAAGCTGAAGAGTCATTGCTGATAAATAGGAACAGTACCAAGTAACAAACAGCAGAAATCCTTGATGTGTTGTGTCTGCAAAAGAGCATCAGAGCTGCTGATGTACTGAGATATGTGACTTCTTTCAGTCATTTCTCCACAGCAAATGAACTGCTGTTTGTTTAAATGTGCAGGAATGGGAGCATAGAGAGCAAGGTGCTGAGGAACAGAAAGCTGATATTGTGCGGGGAATACAGCATGCCTTTAAGGTGGAGAGATTTGTGGTTGTTAAACACCAGGAGCAGGGTCCCCTCTCTGCACAGCAGAAACCAGCACTCACCTGAGTATTCAGAATTTCACCTTCCCAGCTGATAGGACTGCATAACTATTAAAAGAGACATAATGGGAGGAGAACAGAGAAGGAAGCACTCCCATACACAGGGATAAAAATCCTATTTCTTCCTCCTGTTTTGAAGACCAAGATCAGAGCAATTCTTGTCCTCGGGACAGCAGCATACATCCTCACCACTATTTTATAAATGTCACTAAAGGCTTCCCAGTCATTTTGTTCTAACATAACATACAATCACAGCCAAATGCAACAAATGTTTAAGGGAACAATACCATACAAAGCAACAGCAACATCGGTTATCATTATCATTATACTTATACTTATCATTATACTTTTCGTTATCATTATCAAGATCATACTAACAAGATACAAAGATTTAGTTGTTATGTGTTGGGAGATCAAAGACATGGCCATTATCTTTTCAGCTTTCTCCTGTATAGGCCTTACTGTGTTCATCTGAGTTGCCACTCTCCAAAATATTAATGTGCTATTTAAAAAAAATACATTAATGGAGACTTGTTAAAAGTACTCATAATGGGTTAACATAGATTCATATACTTTCTAAAGAATGCTTAAAAATTTTAGAGTTTTTCTGTGTTTGTACTCCTGTGCGGTAGTCCTCAACGGGATTTCATTGGCTGTTCCCAGGCTTGGAGATGGACATGCAGCTACACTGATGGCAAAGATGGGATATATAGGAGAAAGCTACAAGGTCTTTTACGAAGTAATGCCATATTATTCTGTTTTTAACTTCCTCCCATCAAAAGAACTCTATATACTTTCATGTTGATAGTAGTATCTTGATTATGAATAATCTTTCACTGCTTGTTTTTTGATAGTCTTCCTTTAAACCTCTATCTAAACAGATGTGTAAGCTTATCGACTACAAAATTTTCTTTCATGATCTCCACCAACTAGAAAAACATTAAAGCTGCTACTGGCCAAGCTGCTGTTTCTGCTAGATTGTCTCCTCTTTCTGTGGTTTTACCTGGTTTCTAGAGGTAACCTCCAGGAATGTTACTTTGCACTGCTGCTCAAATCACCTGAATAATTTTGCTCTTCTTTAAGTTTTCTTTTAATACAGTTGCTTCTATCAGTGCATCATTATTCAGTTCCTAGCAGCAGAACAGCTAAGAAGACTCTCCTGGTTGCAATCATTAATGGCACAAATCAAACCTGAAGCTGAAATATCCCAAATTTATTTAAACTCAGCCTTCTGCCAGACTTCAGAATTAACTATTTGCACATCTTCTGTTGTTTTACTTGTGTTAAGATCTTCCTGCTATTGCATAATAAACTAAGGAACCATAAGCAATGAGATCAAATCACAAATCTTGAAAGATTTCTGGATGAAATGTGACCTGGGTCCAGTCTTAGCTGGTTTTCAGCCTTAGTTAAAAATGAGTGCAGGATAAGAAGACACATAACACTGATGTGTGTTTTGATGTGTGTTTGTGCATGCAGCACACAAGCATATACCTCACCTTTCCTGATGCAGGATTGTGACCCTTGCACTCTCTGTATGAGCTCTGGGATTATACCACTCATTACCACTAGATGTCCGATTGCGTCCCAAATCCCACAGATGCCTCCTGTATCAAGTGATGGAGGGCCCTACCTGCTGCTCCTGCTGCAGCAACCGTGTCAGAGCAGATTTCAATTATATTTCAGAGGAAAATGGTAGACAAATGATTGAATTAAGGGGCTTTAGTTACTGCAGACACAGGGATTTTTAAAAGGGTTCTTTGCCCAGACAGGCAGGATAAGGTTTAGCTAAGACCTTCTAACCATGATTTTGTTCAAAAATTAAATCTATCTGCTTGCATTGTTCATGAAAGAAAAAATTAATACAGGGGAAAGAAAAAAAATTCCATAGGGGAAAGAGTTTAACTTACCAGTAAGTGAGGCTATATTATTCTTTTGTTCCCTCTTGACAAATTTAAGTAGCTTTAAAACCAAAATCAGTAAGAAAAACTGAGGAGTCCTTAGCTTAGGACTCCAGGTCTAGCAGCATTTGTACATGAAGCACAAAAATCATGATCAGCATTTGGATCAAGGATTCCCCTGCATGCAACAAAACCCACAAGAGCAGCTTATTCCTTTGAGTAGCTTAATCTGGAAGCGATGGAGGTGCTTCCTTGCAGATGAACTGCACACTGAAGCCCCTAATGAAGGGTGTCAACTACGAGTCCTGTGTCTCCTTCCTCAGGAGAGGCCTATGGCACTCTTTTCCTGGACAGGTTTGAACTCCTACCTACCATGAGTTTCATTTCTCAAATGTGTGCTTCTTTTTGTTACCTTTGGGTTTAAATGACAGCTGTTTTACCATCCAGACAGAGTTGTTTCTCAGGAAGAGGTGAAGAAATTACCATCTAACTGAACACTTTCTCCATGAAAACTGCTACGTTAAGGATGAGATCTTGCTTTTACCATGTGTTGGAAAGTACAGTTTGTTAGGTGTAGGCTTGTGGAAGGACAAAGCTTGGGCTCTTAGCCTCACCAGCATCCTTTCTGTTTCTACCAAAAATCAACACAGACAAGCTTTTCTTCTTTAGCACTTTTAAACTTTTTTGGCTTTGTTGTCATGCCACAGGATGTCCCACATCACCACAACATACTGCATCACCACAACATGACACGGGCTGAGGTCATCTGTGTCTGGAGAAGTGTCTTGGTCTCTCCTGCCTGCAGTTCCTTGTCATCAGCTCCCACTGGATCAAGAGTGATGAAATACACTGGGTACAGAGCCTCCCTCCACAGCCTAACCATGAGGATTTCATCATCTGGCTTTGACCGTCTCATTTAGCAGTGGTGTCTTACACCTCTGAAAGGTGTAAGTGACCCAAGCTACCCCCTGAGTACAGCCTCAGTTCTTTCCCTTTCCATTTTCCACAAACACTCAGCATGCAAAGTTTAGTCATGGCTTATGTCCCTAATTGGTTTCTCCTCAATTCCCTCCCGCTGTGGTCTGCTTTTGCAGCTTGCAAGCTGGTAGGAGGTCCCGAGTTGCAGCTCTGTAAGGACAGAGGGTCTGGTCCAACATGGCATGGTGGCTGTCTGCCTCCCCCACAGGAAATGGAGACTCTGGCTGTGTGGGCCAAAGAGCTGTGTGGGAAGGAAAGGCTGGCTGGACCTGAATTCCTTCTCTGAAGAGATTGTGTCAAGGCCCACACCAGGTCCTCATTGGCAGTCCTGCTTTACTACTTGGAGCAGCAGGTCCAAGAGGAGGGTCTTCTGGACGATACAGGCTGAAGAACAAGCATGTCCTGGGTCTGCTTACTTGTCTCTAAAGCTGTCTCTCCAGCCAGAAAATTGCATCTTGACACATGAGGAGGATCTCCTCAGCAGGTGTGCTCTATCCAAACCAGCAAAGAAAGGGCCTTGTGCCAACAAAACCAGGCCAAAACTATGCAATCAGACCTCCAGCATGTTTTAAAATATCTCTGGGTCCCTTTCTGTTTCTCAATGTGAGGAAGGGATCTCTAGCTAGCCGAGGTTTGGGATGTGGTTGAGACCTTTCTGTGGTAAAATGGTGGAGCTTTTTTTTCTTCCTTTTACACAAAGTGCTCTGGCTCTTGGACAGTGACTGTTCAAAGAAAACATGCCATTTTTCCTCTACACCCCCTGCCTCTCCTTCCCTCACGCAGAAGGTAAATGAAGAAGCTCAGGGATGACAGGAGCAAGCAGCAAGCCTGAACTTTGCACCAAAGCTCTCATTAGATCAAGGTGAGGCCAGTGCACCACAGCAGAGGCTGAGACAAGCAGTTTCCTTCAAAGGGCCCTCCTTCCTACCTTCTTCCTGACACTGGAACACACTTTCATGGAATTTCCTTACTCTGGCAACCTACACGCACATGGTTTTTAAAAGAAGGATAATTTTGGGCTTATCCCTGTGTCACTACCTGCTCCACTTGCCTTAAAAGTTGCCTTGAGCAACCAAACAAGAAATTAACTGAGGCAGGGATGGGGACCTGGAGAACACAAGGGTGCCCCAGGATAGCAATGAAATGAAGCAGCTTTGGGCAGCTTGACAATATAATTTCTCAGTCATCATTGCTCCCTCTGAATTTTATATCTGAGGCTATATCCTGTCCTGAATATAATGAAAAAGTTATTCCCCTTTGATGGCATGCAGTCTTACACTTAAATTTTTCTTCACTTCAGCATCCTCCATAAGTGAAAGATACAGGTGTAAAAGTTAACAGTCTCTGAAAGTAATGATGATCTTTTTACAATCAATCATTGGCATGAGACTGTGCTCTTGATTTTTCTCTGGCCTTGCAGTATCACTCGTCACAGCAGGTCCAAATGCCTGAAACCACAACTAGTCAAAGTTCACAGTCAATCCATGGACGAGAGGAAGAAACCGCAAAGAGCTTGCCAGATATCCTAAGATAATAAAGAACCTGAGGAAATTTCAATCTGCTCTGGGATACTCCAAAGGTAGAAAAAGAAGTTAGATTTGATGAATAAACAATTCTTGGCAAAATTATTCACTGAGATTGGAAGCCAAGTAAAAGGAGGGAGAAGGATACAGAATGTTTATGGTAACAGAAGGTATGATGGTATTGGCACAGGAGGAATGTACTTCCTAGGAGAGATGACAAAGATCTGTCTACTTATTGGCATTTTTCAGAAGCACAACAAGAAGTAAGACCCTAGAAGAAAAATAGAAGCCGTTTTTATCCCCATCCTATAGATCCTGGGGCCCCAGAACTGAGCTGTCACATAATATTTTTATATCCTACTCCCAGTATGTGAGTGTTTTACCAAGATGTTTTCTTTTGTCTCATTTAATATTTTCAGCAATTGCTATTGTTCTGCAGTCTCCAAACGGGCTCTGGAACCCAAAAACAGCATGAAAAGCTGAAGTATGGGAAAGATTGTACCCAGAAAAGGCAGAGCAGGACAACTGATAGGGGTGACAGAGACTCCAACATCTTCTGGAAATGCAGCACCTAACTATCCCTGATACAAGAGCTATATTCAGGTGCTGTGGCATTTCACGATGAATTCAAAAAGTGTTTATAACCCTCAGGTATTGAGTGGCTGTGGTTTCACATGCATGTAATAAGCAGGAGCTAGTGTTAGCCTAGAGTGAACAGAAAAAGTGATGTTTTGTAGCTTTTGTTTTGTTTTGTTTTTTGTTCGGAGGTCTTCACAATCTACTTGTTCTCTGGCCATAAAGAATGAGCAAAGCCAGCAAACACATGAGAAACTGTGTTACTTATTGCAAAGGTTAACTTGAAAAGAGATGATTTAGCTCAAGCTCATTTGTGGGTAGCCTGGATAGTTAAAAAGGGAGACAACAGTGTGTTGGCACAAATTAGGGTATCTTAGAAAAGTGTTTGTAGTTTTCATGACTGATATATGACTGTGCCTGTTTGAGATTATGTGCTTTAAAAATATCAGATAGCAAAAAAAGGATGATTGGTGAAATCTATTTTAATTATGCTTCATATTTGTAGTTATTTCTAAAATGCCATAACAACTACCAGAAAACAAGACAAAACTGAACTAAAAAGGTTGCTTCCTGTTAGCTGATAATTAAAACATCCTGATTTGAAACTAAATATAGCTCTTCCTCTAAATTTGGTAATTTTTTGCTAGACTGGGCTCTCTGCACATGTATATAGAACAATCTAATCTCTCACTTTTATTCAAACCTACAATTTGCATTTACTTATGTTAGAAAATAGTGAATGGTTTTGCTTATTTATGTGATAATTATTTTTTAAAATTTATTAATAGATTTAAATTATTTTTGATTTGTTTCAAGCTATTTTTGGATAAGAACTGGAATTCAATTAAGATGCAGAAAGACAGCGTTTAAATTCTACTTTTTATTTGATAATGGAGCTACTCAGTAGTTGTGTGGGGCATAGAAGCTGATTTAGCAAGGAAAGGAAATAGTATCTGCAGATGTGAATTTAATCGGTTCTTTTTGGTTCATATGTCTTACAAGGTTTTAGAGCTAATAGATCTCAGCCTTTCCAGCCTCACTTATAGTGAGATGAAAGAAGAGAATCTAGTTTTCCTTGGTTTTCCAACTTGCTATGAACTTAGTAATGCTGATAAGAGCAGTAGTTGCTGAATCAAAATAATAAAAAATAATAAATAAATTTAAGAAAATCTCCCAGAACTTCCAGAAAAGGGTGCAAATTGTAAGGAAAGGAGCTCATGGACTTCAGCAGATTTTTCTAGATTTTTCACTGATGATTTACCTCACATTTCTGGTGTGAGATTTGGCCTTTAATAATCAAAATTTCCCATTGATTTCTCAAACAGCTTCGTTTTCTAAAAGGAAGGTCCATTTAATTTAAAAGCTAAAAACTCAATTAAAAAACCCAAACCAGCTATGATTGAACCCCTAGCTCCTACTCATTTCACATATAAACAGAAGTTTCTGCAAGAGGCTCCTCCCAAAACAGGACCCATTTTTTGATCACCAAACACAGATTTTTTGCCATCCCTGAGTTTCTCAGGATGTCATTAATCCACCTTCTTCTCTGGATTCTCCCTGCTAGCAATCTTTTCTGTTTCATGTTCAGCTGTAGCTCAGGACTTCCTCCATCTGACTGTGCTGCCACAACAGTTCACAAGAGGACCCCAGCACAAAATCTACAGTTGCCCAGTAGCTTTCTTATAGGTAAGGGGCTGCAGCACTATCTTGGAGAATCAGAAAAGAATGTGGCTGCAGACCAATCCCTTTCACATCTCCTAAGCAACCACTGAAATATCCATGAACAGTCCTTTCAAAATGGCATAATGATGAAGTGATTTGGCAAAATGCAAATATAATTTCCTGTTGACTGTAAAGGCTCCATAAATGATCTTTAGTCACTGAGCACAGCAGATCTGTGCTCTGCAATAAATAGCAAGTATGAAATAACCTCCTTCTCTATTGCAACACAAACCAAGATCACAGTTTTCTTGTCCAGCCTGTGTGCCCTAAATCAGGAGCTGCTACAGAGACAGGCCTTTGTTTCTCAGCTTGACGTCCAAAATTTTTCATGTTTTTAGGGTTTGTATCCTTAAAATGTCTCTATATACTAATGATCACTATAGTTTTTTTGGTAGTGGTTTATCCTGAAATCTGAGAGTCTTACAAGAAACCCCCTGACACCAGGACCTGGGACTTCATGGCAGTTGCTGTGTGACAATAATATTACAATCCAGAAAACCCAACACATACTGAATTTTCTAATAACTCCCTTATCTCCTATGACAAAGGCAATTGCCAATTGATTCAGTTTTATTAGGGGCCTTTGAGTTACTCAAATTGTCTTCTGTGATAAGATGAAGTGCAACACTGTAGGGTCTTGCATGCTGTATCCTATAGACCCTGTCTGCTGGGGGGCAGTCTGAAATACAGTTTCTCCTTGCCTCACTAATTTCTCCCTTTTACTTATTTATCTCTAAAACATGAATTGTAGCACTTGAGTAGTTCCCTGTACCTTCCATTCATCTACAGTTTCTCTCTGAGACTGCTGTCCTACAAAGCCCATGAATCAGTGTTGTGTGTCCATGGTGTCAAAATATTATTATCTACTTATTTTTGCTCCAGCAGCATTTTTTCCTGACAGCATGCATTCTCCTAAGCTGTTCTTAAAAGTTGGTTCCTTTTTCAAGTTATAAATATTTGGTATTGCTACAAAAAGATACTAGATAATTTTAACTCAAACCATTGGATTTGTCCCAGCATCTTTTAAATTTGCCAGAGAACTGTATGTATGGGGTATGACACAGACACTTGGGGTCACATGCACTCCTGCCCTCCTCCTCACAAGCGATTTATATCCCTCTTCTCAAGCAGATGTCTTTGTGGTTTAGGCAGATTAGGCAGATAATTTCTAGTCTTTCTCTTTCCCTAACCTTTGCTATCATTGTGGTACTCAGCATCTTCCTTACCAAGCTGGAAATGCAGGATTTTTTTTTTTTTTTAAGGAAAACTCTGTAGTCCTTATGGGTCTAAAGGAAAACCCAAACCTGATCCAGTGCTGAAGGATGTTCTTGAAGTCTCCTTCAGGGATGCACATGTCCGTTTCTGACTAGAGATATTGTGACTCAGAGGGCCAAAAGAAGCAGCAAAGTTGGAGCTTAAGGTAATGGAACAAATCCATTTTGGATACAAATCTGTGATTTACAGGCTCTCATCCTTCAGGCTTCTGTGGATCAGGCAGACCTCTCAGTGAGATGAAATGAATGAATGAATGAGTGAATGAATGAAAGAAAGTTTCATTCTCTTTTCTCCCTGTATGGATTGTTTTTTTTGTTTGTTTTCTCCCCACTCTTTGTTTTTTACTTTGGCTCTATTTTTTTAAAACAAGCAGAAGTAATCTTGTTCTTGCTCTGCACACCAGTAGGGCTGGGGCTGCTTTTTCTTTCCCCTTACAGTGCTGCTGTAGCAGAGAATGGTGGCGAAACACCACAAGAGCACAGAAAAGAAAAATGGGGTGACGGAGAAGTGCATCTGACCACACCTGTAACCCTATATGTACATGAGCAGCTTCTGCTACAATCAGGGCAGAGATAGCAAAAGCTCTCCAGGAACAACCTGGAAATCCGCTTTGGAAGGAATACAGAATTTGGGGTGAAGGAGAACACAGAGCAGATCTTACATTGCTCCTTGCCATCTTGTTTTGTTGTCTCTTAGCATTCCCCCTGTGTCTTCTGACACCTCCTCAATGACAGTCCTTGGGGCAGGGCCACACCACAGAGCTCTCAGCAAGGGGAAAAAGCCCATGGTGAAGGTTGAAGTGAAGAGGCACAATTGCTTCCCATTTCCCAGTACAGTATGTTACAAGGGGCCCATTGCAAATCTTGGCTGCCTGACAGTTTTGTTTGCAAGAGCATTGGCCCGTTTCCAAGCAATTCTTTCAGGTCTCATTGTTTGGTAGGAAACAAACAAGGGGAACAGCACTGGGTGGGCACACCAGAAGAGGGTCTAAATATAGCAGGGCAGCATTCAGGAGCCAGGCTTCTTAGCCAAGCTTACTCTAAAGATGACAAACCCACTCTGCTAGTCTACAGAAATGACACCAGTTCTGCTGTAGGCACGCCAGTTACACAGGAGAGGGCTCTCTAGATTTCCCAGTCTTCTTGGCCAGCTACAATGATGCTACATCAGCCATAAAAGCTGAAAGTAGCCTATTAAGCTAAATAATTGCAAAGCACAAAGAGAATATTACCGGTTTTAGCCTGAAGTCTTCTCAGTAGTTTCTGCTATAATTTACACCCAGTCTAACTTCAGCATGAGTCGGGAAATAATCTGAATGACAGATTTAGGCAATGAGGCATCAGAATGAAGGCAAGCCAAGCCCTTTCAAACGGTGATGGAAAGAAGATAACTTTGTGCCACCTTTGCCTAGAGGTATTGAGACTCAGTAGGATTCAAACTAAATAATTTTGCTGACAGCACTGCAGAGCTGGTGATATTTCTGAAAGCAGAGGAAAAGAGAAAACAAGTGTGCTAAAGAAGTTTAAAAACATCCTCCCTAACTTGGCATCTCCCCACAGAAAACACATTCCACTAGAACAGTCAGGGCATAGGTAAGGAAATGTTAAAGGAGAAACGTTGGCTTTTCCTTAGGGAGTATATGGAGAGCTTTAATTTTATACATCCTGAACAAGGGACACTCAAATCTCAGGCAGAAGGGATCTCACCACAGAGCTGATTTTCCTGCTCAGTACCTTCAGCATTTGAAAGCACAGGAGAAAGGCAAGTTGTTTTTCCACTTAACCATGGTCAGGGGCACACCTGACCATGAAGAGAGATGTGGTGTGAGGCAGGAAGAAAAACATGAAGGAAGAGGGAATATGATTAGCCTTGTAGAGAAGACAATAGGAGATCATTTAGGCAGACCCCCTAGAGCATTTCCTACAGGGATTTAGCTCAGCAAGCAGAAATAAGAAACAACAAATGTGCCAGAGCCTGCCACAGGCAGAAACACCTGGTCTTGCCTGATGCAGCTGCCAGCACTCTCTACCACTCACAGCTGCCAGCACTCGTTAGAGGTGTCTGCAAAGAGGATGTGTGACTTTTGCAAACTTGTATTTCCTCTCTTCCCCCTTCCTGCCACCAAATCATCCTTTACCCTGTTAGAAACAGAGAGAAGATGTGAAGCAGCACACTGTCCGAGCTGAAGACCACCACCATAGCTGGTGATTCTTCTTAGGAAGAATCATTCTTGTGCTGGATGTTCAGGCACAATAAAAGGAATCTTAGTTGAAAGTGTGTGCTAAAACAAGATATAAGTCTCTCATGCAAAAGATGATTCATGCAAGTGATCAAGAGAAGACCTCGGAATAAAAGAAGTCATGTTTTAAGTGACTTTAAAAATAGCATGTAACAGACTAGCTTCTATCCCTAAAATAGTAAGTGTCCCCTGAACTATTTGTTGGGATTTTTATTTACAACAACAACAACAACAAGATTATTATGAAACAGCCCTTATCTTCTACAGAAAGTGACCAAAATGGATTAAATGAGTGAACCCCTAAACCCACTTCTTCCTTCCGGCTTACTCCTTATAATAGAGATTAATTCTTAGCCCTTAGCCTTGAACCACCATTAAAATAACGCAAGGCTGCTGTTTTTTAAGCTGCAGTCAGCTTAACCCACAACTTCCTTCTCTCATGGCAACATGATAAGCAGAATGGATGATGAGAGATCTGAACGTGGCAATATAGGCAGTGATGTGGGTGCTGGTTTCAGTGCGGTGGTGAGCTGGGCTAATCAGAAATTATACACATGGGGTTTTTTTGAGTGCTGTCACAATGCTGTTGTTTGGCAGAACTGAGGACAGGAGAGACTAATTTTTTTTTTTAATTATAGGCCTCTGGCTCAACAGATTTTTCATTACTGTTAGAATAGTGTTTATAGGCTAAAGCAACAAAAGCTGTGGGTTGCAAATGTGGAGGAAGAGATTGAAACTCCTTCTATCTCTTAGGCTGTGGTAGCAAAGCTGCCACATAGTGACAAAGCAAAGGGTATCTGAAGGGACAGATAGATAGATAGATAGATAGATAGATAAATAGATAGATCGATCGATCTCAGCATTTTCTTCCCCAACTGAGCTTTCTGAGCTCCTAGAGACTCCGTCTATGCTTAAAAACTGATTATCCCTTGTATTCACAGGCTGGTAAGACATGAGAAGAAACGCCTTATTGTTAAGACATACCTCATGTTCACAGGTGTAGCTGATTCAGCTTTTTGCTGTGCTATAGAGTCACAATGTAGTTTTAAGCAAGTTTTTGAATTTCTGTGGGCCTCTTTGCTTAGCTGATTGGGCAGAAAAAAGAAGGCAAAAACATTTCCTGCTTTGGTGGGAATCCTTATTGTTGGTATTTGCAGTGAGGCAATGTGTTGAAGAAATCACCTCTGTGACACACTACCTTGCTTGTACTCAGCATAAAGTTGCCAGCTGTCTCTTTGAAGTTATTCAACAATTTGCTAGCAGGATGCTCTCAAAAAGGCCTGTGTGACTTTGGAATGTCTCCATTGCAGAAGGTTTGTGGTCCTCCTGCCTCACCAAATGCGCCATCCTGATGCTAAGAGGAGGTTCAGACCATGCCTCTGAGATGAAGGAATCTTTTGCTAGCTATGTGGCTTGTCTGATAGGTTTTTTTTCTCTGAATGTTTGTTTTACTGTCAGATATTACTGATCTATCAATAGAGTTTTACAGGGAAATATAGCGATTTTCTATAAAGGTCTTTATGTTGTTTAAATGATGAACAGTTGGAGTCCCTAGTCAAGAATTAGAGATCCTCTGTGCTAGATGCTGAACAAACACAGAATTCAGCAAATGTCATGGTTCAAACAAGTTTGTGCTTCGAGAATGGGAATGAAGATATGTTCCTCATCTTGCTTTCTGTATCTGAGACATGTCTGAAAGGACTGTGAACAGTTAGAGAAGGCAATTTGGCTAAAAACATAGTTAATTGTTTTGTAGTTGTGCTCTGTATGGTCAGTGAATATCATGTTATATTGGGGTACTTAGAATAATTTAGATTGGAAAAGACCTTGAAGATCATCCAGCATTGCCAAGTCCACCACTAAACCTTGTACCTCTGGTTACACGGTCATGTCATGGGCAGGAAGTCAGCAGCAAGGAGACTTGGTAGCATTTGTGGAGTGCCTTCTTCATTTGTATCCGAGGTGCTGGGATCTGCAAAGTAGCTGACAAAACAGTTGCACAGAGAAAAGAGACACACAGAACAAGGTGTGTCAGGGTGTAGGTCAAGAGGATGGAAGGCAAAAAGGGAGATGAGAGCTGAGGAGACAGGGCTTGTGTGGCTGGGAATGGGTGAAATTAGGAAACAACAGTGAAAGGTGCCCTGTGACAAAGATCAACCCTATAGTCTATGGTCCAAAATGTACTCAGAGAAACAAAAGACTCCACACCAGCCTTTGGCTTCACAATGCACTCCAGCTTTGGCCACAGAGATGGGAGTAGACAGGAAACTGCTCTGGAGAGGGTCAGGAAAGGAAAGAGAGGATGCTGAGGGGTGGGGAGGGAGAGTGAACTGGTGTGTCAGAGTCTAACAATGAACCGTCTGTGTCAGGAAAACAGACGTACTCGGTAGGGCTATTTTTAGGGGTACAGATCTCCACCTCTCTGAGTCTGCCTCCCCCCCTCTTCTGTGCTGAGTGGCGCCTGGCAGATTGGTGGAGATTTAAAGGCTACAGATAGGAAAGAGCTCAAATACAATGAAGGAAATGCAGCAGGGAGGGGAGAGATGAGTGCCCAGAAATAGCCTGTGCAATGCCTCAGCCATGGGCCTCAGCTCTTAGTGGAAGGGGAAGAAATACCTAGATTTAATGGCCAAAGCTCATTCCCCAGACTCTCGGAGTGCTTCTGGTGTCACCAATACCTTGTCTGTGAGAACAGAGAGAACTGTAAAGAACTGTAAAGTAATTATCACTGCTGTGTTCATTCACACACAAGGCTGGCTCACCACATCCATTCTCAAGCCAAAGAGCAGGTGAGGCATTGCTGATCAGCAGTGAAGCAGGGAGGGAAGGTGCCCCACCTTCCTGTGAGAACCTGTGGCCCTCACTGACAGGGAGACTTTTGTAACTAGCTTAAAATCCTGACCTATATTTACAGGTTCAAAGGGAAGGAATTAAAGTCATTGTCAGGGGTCATGGCTTCCAGACTTGGGCTGTGGCACTGCGGGGCCACTGCCACCACACTCTGCATATGTTGGCAGAGATGAGGAAGGAATCTCTATGGAGGGATGACTGCTATGAAAACCCCAGTTTGGCTTGGTGTTGCCCCTATTCTGCACTCACATTTTTCTTTCTTTTTCTTTCCTCCTTCTTTTCCAGCTGTTTTAACCTTGAATTCCATTTTGCTTTCCATACTTCTTGTCTGAGAACTTTTCCCTTCCAGGTTGCCTGATCTTGTCTGGGAAAGCTTTTCCGGGATGGACTCTGGCTTACTCCTTACCCTGCTCACTCAAACTAGTTCAGAGACCTGCCCTGCCTCCTGGGTTGTGCAAAATCAGACTTAGTATTTTTTCCTCTCTAGAGAACATTGCCCCTTTACCTCAGAAAAATCCCTTGGCTCAGCACTGATTTCAGGCTCCAGTATGAAGTGCTTTACTTGTAAAGCCTCCTTTTTTTGGCTCCCACTCACCTTGGACTCACCTTGACCTTCTCCTCCTCCTCCTTCTTCTCCTCCTTCTTCCTCTCCTCTTCCTGGCCACAGGCTCCCTGGGCAATCCTGTAGTGACCTTCCCTCTGTCCTCTTGCTATGGGAAACACCACTGTAGCCCAACCTACCTGGCATGAGCTCTCCTGGAGCTCCTAATGTCTTCTTTCTCTCACTCCAGCTCTCCTCCCTCCAAGGGAATGAGGAGCTGAGCGACAGCATGAGGCAACAGGGCAGCAAACCTACAGCATCTGAAAGAGCTTCTGTGAATAAGTGGGAATATTCCCTGTTTTGTTTCTAACTTCTCTTCCTTGTACTTATGCTTCAAATGCTGTTTTTACTTGTCATGGGGGTAGCAGTCTCTCTGCTTTCCCTATTGCGGTACCATGGTGGTGTTGGCTGGTGGTGGGTCCTGCAGCCTGGTGCTGACACTCAGGGTCTGGGGTTCTGGCTGGGATAAGGACAGCAGACCACAGACCCCAAATAACCAAAATAAGATGGCAGTACTTAATTTCTGCAGTGTTCATCAGCCAGCAGGACCCACCACCATGGGTTCCAAAGATGACACCAAGCAATGGTGCTTTCAGCTGAAAATGCCTACTGGCCTGTAGTAAACACCCTGGGGTGAGGGTGACATACTTGACCCAGCAGTGCTGCTGAGTGCCCATATGCTGGGACTGTAAGCCTTGGAGCAGGCCTGTGCAAGGGACAGGAGGGGGTCCATACTGCACAGGGTTCTCCCCCACCCCTGGGGCCAGAACTCCCTCACTTCCTCACATGAGGAAGCTTGACATATGCAGGGGGTGATTTTATTTTAAAATTTTTATTTATTTATTTATTTTAAAATGAAGGCATCCTCTTTTGAAGACATTCTGTTTGGATAAACTTGCAAAAGAGGAGTGGAGAAACCATATCTAATACAAGGGAGGAAAATGGAGATGGGGCAGGAGTGTGATGTAGAGGGTTACCAGACGAAAGTACAGGTGCACACAGACCCTGTTAGTGATTGACCTCCCTCTGATGTAGAGCAGTGGAGGAGACCAGCACAGTGAGATTAAACATCTTGTTTAGCTCAGGGAGGGAGGGAGGGAGCAGTCCGCAGAATGGAATTCAGGACTTCTAGGTGTGGTTACCTGCCGTGGTGAACCTGTTCTCTCACCATTGGTCCAGTGTGGGGACTCAGCCATGTGGGAAAGGGCTGGCGAGTGTAGCAGAACAAGTCTCCTCCCTGAGGGGTCTAGGACAGGACTTTATCTTCCTGAAGAAGACAGCTGGCCACCCAGACAGTGGGAGGCCTGGCCAGGCATGCAAGTCTGAGCATCCTGTTGTCTATGCAAGCTGCGTGAAGTGTGGCCCTTGGCAGGAAGGCAGGATGTGCTGTGGCACACGATGGCTTTGGTGGCACACCTGTGCAGGGAGGGATCCTGTACTCTGACTCAACATCAAGGTGCTGTGAGAAGCCCAGAATAAATTCAAGGAAGTTCTAAGTGTTTCATGAGGACTGAGGGTTCCTGAGAACAACCACTGGTCTGGTGGTGAGAGCTCAGTTTTCCTCCTCAGCCTGCAAGTGGGAACAGAAGGCAGGGAGGTGACAGGCCAGACATCTTTGTGACACATTCTGCAAATAATTTTCCCCTCAACCCATCAGACATCAAGCTGTAAAATGGGGATAATTCTGATAATTGCAGTGATAAACAGCACATCAGAGTTATAATTGTGCAAGGTCCCTCACTAGGTCCTTTGGTGTTTTTTCTTATGCATGAAGTGGTAATATCCAACACTTCTAAAAGAAAAAAAAAAAAAAGACACCATACCAACAGAACCTGAATTGATTTTGAAGTGGTCAGACCTCAGACAGAGGCTTGATTTCGATGAAAAATTGCTCTCAAGTGAGTAAGGTGGTGAGTTTGCAGAGCGGTTCTTCTGCCCCATGGGAGTGCAGAGCTGAAGCTTATGAAGGGAGGTGGCTTAAGGGTGTCCTTGGCCCCATTTCCGGTCCAGTTTTCCTCCAAACCAAAACTACTTTCCTTGTCTTTGGCCTGATTTTTGGTAAAAAGATGCAATATCCTATTTTTCATTTGTTTGTTCATTTTTTAACCCAGATTCATACAGCTACATTTGGCACAGAGTAAGAGGAGTCAGTGAAGCCTTGGGAGAGTTAATTTTGCCTCCCTGGCCATGCTGGTGGGGCATACCCATCCCTGTAAAGAAATCTGAATTTCTTGGATGAAAAATGTGAAGCAAGTGCAAGGAATTGCTCTGATGAGGTGTCCTGAAAATGGAACCAGAAAAGTGTTTGTGGTGTGGAGGGGGTAATGACACAGACAAGACTCAGGGCCTGAAGGTAGACCTGTCCCATTTCCCTTCTTGCTGTACTTGAGTCATTTCAGTTCCTTATCTAAACCCCTTTGTAGATCATGGGGAGCCTTTTTTGGGAGCTGACTCAAAAGTACGTGAACTTAGATGCACGGACAGCATCTGTTTCTGCTTGCCTGGGAGGAGGGAACAGAAGGTTTCCCATCTTCCCCCTCTCTTTAATTTCCCAACTCTCTGTCCCTCTCTTGCACTTCAGGAGCTCTGGCCTGCGTCTCTGTAGCGGAAGGCAGATCCTGCAGTGACAGAGTCATACTGGAGGGCAGGAAGGCGCCTTGCAGCGAAGGACTCGGCGTGCAGAGGCAGAGATTTATTGGAGAGGCTCCCGGTCTCTGTGCTTCTCGCCGGACCCTGCTCGGCCTTTACCGAGCTGCGGGCTGGCAGAGCAGGAAGCGCCTGCCCACGTCAGGGGCTGCGTCGCCCCTCAGTGATTTCCTCCCGGGCAGTCCGTTATCTGCCGACTGTCAGGGCAAATCTTCCTTCTTCCTTCCCCGATCCCCATCCCTGCTCCCCAACTCCTCTCCCCGCCTTCCCTTAGCCTCTCGCTCACTCGTACACACACACACACGCACACACGCACTTTACTCCCAAAAACCGTCGTCCGCCCCCCTCCTCAGCTAACTTCCTTTCAGCGCTTTTTTGAGCTGGATAATCCTAGGATTTGTAAAAGCGGGGAAAGGAGAGAGCGACCGGAGCGGGAGTCAAGACAGGAAACTGGTTTCTCATTTCTCCAACTGTCCAAAGCAGGAGGAGGGGAAGGAGGGGGAGCCAACGAGGAGCTTTGTGCAGACTCTTCCCCAGTCCCTTTTCATTAGTCCGTTTGAACTTCCAGTCTCCTCTGAAAGCCAAGAGGAGAACGACCACACTGGGACGCCTTCTGCTGTAAGTGGCGACAGCGCGACTGACGAAACCCAGAAGGTGGCTGTGGAGGGTCCGGGATTGCGCTGAGGGAAGAGACGCCCCCCCACCATCTGCTACACCCAATTTGCCAGCTCTGATGCGGGCACCCATCCACCACCCACTTGCCTCTGATGAGAACTCTTCTGGGCTCAGGCTATGATCGCTGCTGCTGCCGGCTGTGGAGCCTCCTCTCGCCCTGACCTTCTTCTGCTACAGGAGCAGCCCAACATCTGGTGGGGATTAATGTTTACTTCTCTGGCTGGACGCTCTACGGGACCCCCGATGTTGCTCCCTGGGAGCGGGACACGGGCGATGGTCTGAGGAAAAGAGCAAGAATTTTGTCGCCCAGCGTGTGAGGCCGGGGGGAGGGGGGCAAGGCAGGAGGGGAGTGAACCTCTTTTGGGACTAACCTCATGAAGAACAAGGGAGCCAAACAAAAACTCAAGAGGAAGGGAGCCGCGAGCGCATTCGGCTGTGACCTGACGGAATATCTCGAGAGCTCTGGGCAGGATGGTAAATGCTTCTTTATTCTCACTTTGGTTGCAGAAAAGCCAAGCGTGTGTCCTCCTATTCTAACTGGTAGGACTGCAAACCAGACTTTTCCAAAAGCTAAGGGTTAGACAACCTGGAGCTGATTTATCCCTGGGAAGTGGACTCACTGCCCCATTACTCACAATGAATGAACGATTGGAAGATTGTTTTGGTGATGCATCTGCATGACCCTTACATGACTAGTGCTGTGTGTGTGGAAAGGACTGGGCTGGGGTTCTTGGTCTGCCTAAAGTGTACATAGACAGCCCGACATCAGTTGTGATGCCCTCTCCCATCTTCCTGGCTGTGGAAAGGAGTAACAGGCTTTTAGGGAGTCAGGTTTGGAAATCTGAACTGTGTTCAGTGTTGCCTCCTCCAGGAATTCAAAATCCACCCTAAGTCCATGAGACTAGAATTTTGGAGGACTCTAGGGAGGAACTGGACTCCAGTACTCCTCCCATGTTATCCTTGGACTGGTGGATGGAGACGGGACGGAGATTGGGTTATGGGGTGGAGTACAGTGTATGGTGTAGGAGGCATCTGAGCTAACACATTCACCACCCTGCTGGTTGGCTTTCACTTTTCCCCAAGATTTCATGCTCCCAGGTGTCAAATAAGAACAGTAGATCAGACAAGAGGTAACTCCAATAAAATAAGATGATCCTAAATTTGAAATGGTCAGTCCTTGATGAGGGAAGGAGCAGAACATTTTTTCTTAAAGAGTGGTTGTGAGTTTGGCCAGCAGAAGGACCTGCAGTTTAGCAAGAGGAAAAAATAAATACATACCTCTTACCATCCCTGATGTTAGCATTATGATCCAGGTTTAGCATTATGTTCCAATTTGGATTAACTAATTTTACCAATGTCAGGTCATTTTCAGAAAAAAAAAAACTAGCAGCAGTGTCAGCTTTGTGGGGACAGCTGTACAATCAGGTCTTTCATTTGCTGATGAGCATGACTGAGGAAGTGCAGTGTGGAACCACACTGGCAGAGGGATGGACTGCATAACAGGAGTCCTTTCTGTTGCACAGTGAAGAGGGCAGTAAATGTATCACTAAGATATAATGTTATATATGTGCATTTATTTAGGTATAGGGGAAAACCAGCCATTCAAATGCATTGTGGGTTGTCTGTAACAGGTACTGGATCTTTTAACTTAACTCTGAACAGCAAGTGAATTGAAATGTCAAAAAAATAACACACTAAATGAGCTGATGTCCCTTTGCCAGTGTGAGGTGCAGACAGATAAATTCCACCCAGTGCTACCATGAACCTCTATGGAGGGAGAACTATTTACAGCTGTTTACAAGAGCACTGGAAAACAACATAGGGAGGGTGGTCACAGGCAGTAAATTCACTTGAAGCAGCAAGGGGAATTTTAAAGGTGAAAACATAGTTATTGCAGTTGAAATTAGGCCAGTTGAGTAAAATCTATTACCTAAAATCCCATCTTTTATTTTTTAAAAATAGTCTTTTGAGAACAAGAAAAAAGGATGTATTCTCAAATCTCATCTGTTCATTTGTTCATGGTTCACAGTTCCTATGTACTTATCTCTCCGTGCTGAGCAGCAGTGAAGGAGAATAGGAAGTTCCTTTCCATTATGCAGTACTGCTGTTTGTTCAGTAGCACATCCCGTTGCTTAGTATTGTGGGATCCAGAAATAAAAGACTCAGTTGTTATAGGTTTATTGTTATGGGTATAATTTAGATCGTAAGTTCTGATTCATCAGGACAAGGGGAAAAGAAATTAAAGTATTGGAGATATTATTTGTTGGTAGTAGGACTCTCAGGATGAATAGGAATGACCAAGAATGATGAAGTGATGTCTTGAGGAAAAAAAATGAAGGTTCAGATGTCACCAGGACATCACAAACTTGCAACCAAATTAGAAGAACATTTAGGGTATGAAAGATGGTTGTTTTGGGGAGAGTTGAATTGTCCTGCTAAGAATTATTTCCAGTGACAAATCAGTGGTCCTGTAAGCAGCAAGTTTTGTAGGGACATAAAGTTGTAGCTTTTTCACTGCTTTACATAGTGATGGGACATAAAGTTGTAGCTTTCTCACTGCTTTACATAGTGATGTGTGTTTAACTGGTGGGATGCAGGCTCAGGTTGTTCCCTACTAAGAAGCAACAAAGCTCTTGGACTGTTCTTGGTATCTGAGAGTGATGAAGAGCAAGGAAAGCGCTTTGACTGCTGTTCAGCAAATGTTTGGTTGTGGACTCTTCTGAAAGCAGGTTTTAAAATGCACTCAGAAGGGCTAACTGGAAAGGAAGATGCTGTGGGCCCAGCAGGATGTGAGTCATACTGGTTGTGCTTTTGGTGCTCAGGTTTGCTTTATACCATTCTGCAGTTGCGTGTGACGGGAGCTGCACAGGCAAGGGGAGGCCGAGACCTGTGTTGCTGGTGCTGGCCAAGGGAACACAGGGGATAGCCAAGGCTAGTGAAGATGATTCCGTTTGGAATTTTCCCCTCTGAGTTAGTACATGACCTTTGCAATTGGGGGTGCTGCACTGCTTGTGTGATGCTTTGCGGAGGAGAGGCAATTGAGTCCCTATATGCTTGTGGTTGTTGATGAGCAACTTGTGCTTTCTGTAAGGACCTTAGTCCCTGCGTTGTTGCCAAATTCCAGTGGAGAGAATTATATCCTGCTAAAGGTATCAGCATTTCCTCTCTTCCCATTTAACTCTTTAATAACTTGCTATGGTTCACTTCAGAGACAGCCAAAGATCCTTCTGTCTCCCTTACCAGATCCAATGTACCTAAGCCTTTGTTAAAAAGAATTTTACAATAATAAAATAAAAGCTGCAGCAGAACTGCAAAGTATTTAAAAACTATCAAATAGGAAGACTTTAGAAGATAGAGTGAAGCAGCTCAGGAGATGTGATACAAAGATTTTAGCCCCAGGTTAATTCTTCAGATCTGAAACAGGTCAGTGGTGATGGGCAGATGTGGATGTCTTGTGGCTGGTTAGAAACTCAGATGTGTTGAATTTACTGTGTTTCAAGTCAGTTCCTGTCAGTACCACATTTGACCCTACTTGGCCTTTTCTTGCTGGCAGTCTCTACACTGACATGGTCACACTCCTTATGAGGGCAGACTGCTATCAGTGCACACAGGCATTTAAAATCATGACTCAGGCCACAAAAACCATGATGTAAAATCAATGCTGGGTTCTTTGTCTGCTTTCTGTTTTCTAAAGCTTCAGTGTGCATCTGGGTTATATTTTCAAGTCTTACTTTGGTAAGAGGGAAAAAGAAACTTCTCTTCCTCCTCACCATAATTATCAAACAATGGCTTAAATAGCAGTATGTATGAGGACAAATTCACATCAGACATAAAAGAATGATGGCTCGTGATACCAATGAGGAAAAGTTGTCTAATTTAAGTAGTACCTCCTGTGTCACTTCCAGCACTGAATCCACACTTGAAGGCAAGTGATCTTTTGCAATATAAAAGCTTCACTAGAAAGTAGTGTCCATGCCCAGATTTTGGACATGGATAGGCATCCGTGCAGAAGGAAGTGAGTACTAATGCCCTCTACTAAAACATTTTACTTTGCCAAACTTTGTTGAAGTGCAATGGGGCTAACAGATAATAGTTTTGAAGGATTAACATTAGAGTAATGTTTTGGCCTTTTGATAAGCAGTTTCATTTCCAGAGGAGAAAAATGCAATGTGCTGCTGCTGCTGAATTCACTGAGGGCTGCACATCAGGCACTCAGTTGCTGTAATAACAACAGTGTAATTTTCTGGTGACAAATGGGCTAGCAGAGAAGATGAGACACAAGTTTTTGCACCATCTTTAGCTGGAGCAGGACACTCTGAACTGCTTAAGAAAACAGTCAAAAAGAACAGTCTTGCTTCTGCTTATATCACAGAAGTGTTCTAAGAGGATGCTGTTGTAAGAGTCAAAACTGTTAACGTGAGAGGAGCTAAATCAAAAGGGAGTTTAATATTCCTGGTGCTTCTAATTGTGGGAGATTCAAGCTGGGATTTCAGGTATACAGCTAGGTACAACTTCCACTTTTTAAAATGGAAAAGCACACAGCATCTACAAGAATTGGATTGTGATGGTAAAAGATAATTCAGTCTTTTGCATAGGAACCACTACCAGTCCAAACCTGCTTCATATGCTTAGAGCCAGATAGGACTTGGAAAAAGGTGGAATTATTTCCTTTGATTTTTTTTTGGTATGTTGGTGCCTAGGTATTGGGCTAGGAGGTGTTACCGGGTCTGCATGAAGCCAAGTCTCAGACTTCATGCCTTGTTCTTATGGTGCAGGTCAACTCTGTGTGTCTGAGATTCCCCTATTTGCTGGAGAGTTAATTCTGCTGTTGCTGTACCCCTCTGTGGTTTCTTCCACATCTGTTTCCTGCCTGATGTTGTCTGGTTGGGATGCAATGAGCTCAGCTTTTCCCCTCAACCCCCTCCCACACTCCCCACAGTTCCCTCAATGGCTCTTATCCTGAGCCATTAGCACCCAAAACACTTTCTATCTCTTAATCTAATTCAGCTTATTGGCTTTGTTTGTTGCTTGCTTTAGAAAAAGGGCTACCTCATTTGAGAAGTTTTGAAGCCACCAACTCCCTTGTTCTCCCCACATGAGACTCCTTCTTCCCATGGCAGAGGGAAGAAGTCCTTGAGGCTAGGGAGGGAAGAGGAGCTGTTGTCTTCAGATGTAGACAGGGAAGCACGTGAGGAACCCTTACAAGTAGTATGGGAAAGGAGACAACAACATGGCTAGCCCATATAACACTCTTTTGTGCTGTGTGGCTGTGCAGTGGCTGCTTCTGCCTTGTAACAACTGCATTTAAATGCAAGAATAAGGTAAATTTTCATTTTGCAGTAGTGGTCTCCAAAACGTAGTAGTTCTGACCAGCCCTGGCTCCACAAGCATGTTTTTAAATGTATCTGAGAGCTGTGGTAGGCAAAAACTTTGCTGTAGCATGGGCAAGTAGTTCTGAGGGAAAGCAGTAACAATAATTCAGCAGTAACATTCTGGGTACAAAGGAAAGGTGGGCTTGGATACTGCTTGCTTGGTTTGGTACAGCCCCTTAAGCACACTGTCCTCTCTGTGATTTTGTCATCATGTGTTTCACTGTGAAGCAGCCTTGTCCATACTGGATAAGGAGACTTGTCACTCAGGAAAAAAATTTCTTGCTTCAAGAACACACTCCCTTTGGAGCTAATCATTAAACCTGCTACACGGATGTGAAACAGCTTTTCTGGGCCCTCTGGCTTTCTTTCCTCACCCTTGCTTGTCTTTTGGGATAGGAACATCCTGGCATGAACATGAGGGTGCATGCAAGTCCATAGCACAAGTAAGTGTGTGCCACACAAGGCTGCATTTGTGTTTACAAGGCTGCATTTGTGTTCTCTTAGGACATTTTTTTAAGCTGCCTTTCCTGTAGTGATGTTTCAAAGTGAAGGCATGCCAATACTTTTGGGTAGGTGCTTTTGGCTAGTGATGCATGCAAGAAATCCTGAGAAAACTGCTGAAGACTCATTAAAGGCAAAGTGGAGGAAAAAGATGAGTCTTTTATTTTTTTTTAAGTCCCCTTGGAAAAATGAAAGTGCCATGCACTCATTTAATCAGCTGCAGAAGAACGAAGAGCTGCATTAATCCCAGTCTCAAAATTAGAAACTATGGCACTGGAGATTTTTGTCTCATGAACTGATCAAACTGAAAAGAGACCTTTTGGGGAGCCGAAAGGCCTTCAATCTAGATCTCTTTCCTGACCTACCTTACTGGGTAGCTTGTCTCAATTCAAGGAAAGAAGTGGCAGGGTCTGGGAGGAGAACAGGACAAGAATGGCCTCTTGGGCTGGCTCAGAAATACTTTAGTCCTCTTTTTTGTGTGTGATGTGCTGTTGGGGTCTGATTGACATTTTCACACTGCTGATATGCTAGAAAGCCACATGGTCTGCACTCTGTGAGATCTATTCCTGGCTCTAGTCATGCAGGCTGTGTGGATATTTAAGGCTGCATCCCCTCATCTTTGTGACAGAAGCAAAAGGAGCAGTTGAACTCTGAAGTTTGGGGGGAAAAGAAAAGAGATTGTGTTATTATACAGTGAAGGACAGCTGTGGCAGTCGAGCCTGAGAGCTGAGTACATGTAATGGCAGTTGGAGGATCTAGGCTGGGCTTTGAGGGAAAGACAGCTCCTTGGCCTTTCCGTGTCTGCCAAAGCATGGCCAGTGGACAAGAGATGAGAAGCTTTGCTGCCAAAATGGATACTGTGCAGGAGATTATTAATAATGTAAATTCTTGCATTTTCTCCACCCTCTCTCACAAGCAGAGCATCACATTTTGAGTCCCAGATACCAGTGTCTATGGCAACAAGTGTGAGCAACAAGACACTGGAAACAATGGGAACAGAAGCCATCTGTTTGCTTCTGTTAGTTTGCTGTTCCTGCTTGCTTTTGATGATATTTGTGTTACTTCTTCAATCTGTTTCTGGTTCCTGGGACCTAGACCTTTGTGTCTCTGTGGCACATTGTTTCTGACTTTAACATTCATGTTGCAAGCTCAGCTCCTTGTTCTGTATTGACTTTCCATTGCTAGCACTGTGTGATTATCAGAGAACTCTCGCATGTTGCCTCCTGCTTTACATTTCCCTTACTGAGCGCTGCAGGAGGCATATGTGTGGTTTGGATGCACTGAGCCCCACTCTGATCCTGCCTTCTCTCCCATACCCTGCAAACAGCATAAATCACATCTTGCCTGCAGATTTTAGATTAGGATACATGTTTTGATTTAGCAAATGTTTTCTTTTTTGTTGGTAGCATCTGATTTCATCTCAACTTGGCAACCAAGGAGTAGGGACTTCACTGCTTGTAGTATCACAGCTCTCAAAGGTTCAGGGAAACAGCTGTAGTGGATGAAACACTGGCAGTGCATGGGGTGGATGTACAACACAGGCTGATCTAGATGTGATGAACAAGTCTGGGAAACCCCCATTGGTCTGGGGTGCCTGGGTCCCAAGCTTTGGTGTAGCCCTGGTTCTAATTTGGAGAGCTCAGAAAGTAATCACCTGTAACTCAGACTTTGCATATATGACACAGTCCTACAGCAGCAACGTCTTCTGTCAGTCAGGGATGTGCCAAAATTTTGTGTTCCAGTATTTCTCCTTTAAAGGTAATAAGGGAAATGAAAACAGCCTGTCAGTAATTGTATAACCAGCCCTGCTCTAAAGGGCTGGGATTGCGATGACTGTCAGATTGACTGCCCACATCATGGCTTGGACTGGATCTCTGTCTGGAGGGTGATTAAAGGATGGAGAGCTACCATCATCTGTCTCCAGTCCAGCACCATCAACAAGGTACCAGATACACTTAGAGCTCTGACATAGAATGCAGGAACTGAAATGAGGGATGCAGAATTCCAGAGGGGCTCTGTAAAATGCTGTTTATTTTATCCAAGTGATGCAGCAATTCATGGGTCGTGGGTGATAAGAGCCCAGCCCTCAGCCTTTTCAGCCACAGCTGTGGATTCACATGAAAGCTTCCTCTAGCTCTGGTTACAATGCATATGATATACTTTTCATTGCAGATAATTTTAATACATGACAACCAATCAATACCTTTACTATGATAGCCTATCTCAGCTACTAACATTACCCTATCCATGTTGCTATGTTCCAATCACAAAAAGTTAGTATGTTACAGTTTACGCTAGAAGTTGTTTTTCCGTTTTCTTGCAGTGGAAAATTCTGAGATCTTTTCCCTACTTGCAACATGGCCTTTTTGTTTATCTGTGAAAAACATTTTGCTTGGTAAAAACATCTTTTGTTTGAGGTGGGTTTATACTTTGCTCAGAGTCATAAAAGCCCCTTCCAACTTACTTGCTCTTTGCCTTCTTAGTTACCCAGTAAGAATGGCTCAGCAATTCTTTTCCTCTATATCAAAACTTGCTGTCATTTCTATTCCTTCTTCAGAGTATACATTCAAAGACCTTTCTGTTATACATACATATGTGTGAGATCTTCCTGTCAAGTCATTATCCTTCCCAACAGTGGAAACCTACAGATACCTTATTGCAATGCAAAACCTGCTAAATGGCTGCGGTGCTGGTTATTTCAAGGGCAACTAGTGCTCCCAGCCATCTACTAGTGGCTCCTATCCATACAATCCTAGAGCCTCAAACCTCAGCTATCCTTTGGTTGCATGCCAGAGTCTTCAGCTTCTCTGCTTATGATTTCGGTTACAGTAATTTCACGACCATAAGGCACACCGGACTATAAGGCGCACC
>PYHW01009617.1:642972-704957 GCA_013186435.1 Turdus rufiventris
TCCTCATTTCTATCCTCCTAAAATACCCATCTGTCACTCTTCTGCAATAATGAGATTTGAGAAGATTAACTGGATACTACTGAGGCCCCTCAGAATGGCAGCTCAGTAAGTGTGCCATTATTCAGCTTTAAGCCACACTTGCAGGAATTACACCCAAAGCAGGTTTATGCCTGCTTAGCACTTGCACAGAAATGGCCCAAAAAAATTTGCTACAGGAATGGGGTGGGTGATTCAGAAGATGGCAAGCATAGGATCTGCTCAGTCAAGTTGCTGTCTGGGAATCATTTGATGAAATGTTGCAATTTGGGCACATGGTAAGACAAGGACCCAAATACTTAAAAAAAAATCCCTGGTTTATCTTTTTCTTTCCTAGAGGATGGGGTCTCTTTTACACATGCACTTGCTGTGTTGTGTCTTTTCCTTTGCAGAAGTAATTTCTGCTGGAGCTAGGATTTATTTTTTTTTCCAGTGTCCTAAACTATCCCATAATATTGCTCTGCCTGGCTCAACAGTTGCCACCTCCCAGCCTAGAGGTGGGTGGAGTGAGTCTTGTTTTTGAAGTTTGTGGAATATTTCAGGATGGAAGGCACTCATTAAATTATTGATGTTAGTTCTTGGGCATTAAACAGATGTGAACTGCAGATCTGGATCCTAAGGGTTTTAGAGGCTTATCCCTGCCCTAGTGATGGTTCACTGCTTGGGATATTTCATGCATCTCTTACTACAGATTTGAACTCACTGCACGATGGTGGAAGGATTTAGCAGATGGACAAAGGGTGACTGCAAGGCTTGTCTTTGCAACATTATATACCTGTGAAGCAAATCTAATTGAGCTTTGCTAGAAAAAGGGGAAGGACACATACATGTTTTCTTTAGGAGAATGGGAAAAATAGAAAAATGTGTTCCTGCCTCTTGACAGAACATGTTTTCAGGGTGTGAAAAGATTTTGAATAGTTGTGATTCAAGGAACGGTGCAGGTGCACCTGACATCAATTCTTATGCTTAAGGAAAGATATTTTAGCTTGTAATGCGCCTTCTTTCTATCCCTTTCCCCAGCCCGGCCTCCTTGAGAAGTGGCTGGCAGCAGTACCTCGTGGTGGTAGCAGGATAGAGGCTGGGAAGCTGGGACTTTAAATGCAGCCCTGTCTCTACAGTACTTTCAGCTCTTTAGCTGGGCTGTGGTTGTGAAAAACAGCATGTTGGCTGATGTGAGACAAGGAAGGGAGGGTAGAAAGTGGTGGCACCATGAGCTGTTGAGGTCTCTGGGCAACTTTGAGGACTGCTTGCTGGTTCCCAAGGAACAGACTGCAAACAAAACTCTGGGTATGGCAGGAAAATCCTCTCCTGGGTTTGACATGGGGTCCTGTGTCTGTCTTTGAATGGGAAGCACTCAAGAGGCTTCTGCCTTCATGTCCCCTTGCCCACCCATTCTCCCCTCTCTGCTTCGGGGCACTGTGGGGGCACAGAACACTCCTGTTTGTTTTGGGGCAGAAGAAGGGTGAGGACCATCCCTGACCCCCTCCTCCCCTCCGCAGTTTGCATGGTAATTAACTTGTCCCTACCAGACAAGCCCACAGCCCAACAGAGCAGTGATTCAGAGGCTGAACAATGTCCAATTATCCCAGCCGTGGGAGCAAGAGGCTATTCCCTGACACGTGGGCTCCATGTCCCTGGCCAGATGGCTCCTCAAACTCCCTTGATTGTTCCAGTAACGCTGCCTGGGGAATTTGACATGTGTCAGCAGTTTTGGCTGAGTGCTTTCATGAGCTACCAGCAGGGCTGTTGCCTGAAATATTGGGAAAAGCTCCGTGTGCACCCTGGGCAGTGCCACCCATGGCTTGTGCTGAGTCAGGGCTGATGGCTACAAGGGAACATGGATGTTCACATGTGGAGTGAGATTTTGCAGCCTCAGCTATGTGACCTGTATCTCTCTGGTTTGGTGACCTGCTGGAGATGTAAACAGCTTAAAAGCACTCCCTGTGCTTTTGTCTTTGCATTTGTACACCAGTGAAGGCTGAATTGCTCAGATTAGAGTTTTAATTGCATGAAGGAGGTGGCAGGAGTCACATCCATGGCATGCCACAGGCCATGGCAAGTTCTGCTCCAGCCTCTGCCTGGCTTGAGAGACCTTTGGGCACTCCGTCTTTTTCCAAATCCTACCTCCCTGAGTGATTAAATGGTGCTGGTATAATCTTCTTTTCAGTGCAAAGCTCTCATTTTTATTATTAAATGGGAAGAGTCCTACTTGCTTTCATCACCCAGTACTGAAAAGTGGGCTGTTGCAGCTCTGGGAAGTGACACATTAGGTGAGAGTGAGGGCAGGAAAGTATTGGGCTCACCCAGCTTGCCTGTCTTAGCAGGTTCCATACTAAGGGAGGTGTGAGGAACACCAGGGTGGCATTACATACCCAGAGTACTTCATTCTGACTTGGTGCGGCTTCTACCCTGAAACATGACAATTTGGCTTTGAAGAGAACATGACTGCCATTAACCATACAATCTCTGGGGTTTGGAAGTAGAAAAAACAATGCAGCATGGATCTGAAAGAGCAGAAGAGATTACCTAGACTGGAACTGGGCCAGGATGCTTCTGCTAATCCTGAGGGGGAAAAAAAAAAAAGAAAGAAAAGGGAAACCAAGCAGAAAAATAAAATTTAATAAAAAGGCTACAAAGAACTTCTGCAAGACTGCAAGCTTCCTTTTATGGTCTCTGATTTAGAAGGGAGAATATGCAATAACACAGCTTTCCCTTTGCACACCATGGGATGGGTTCATTACTGACTCATGGATAGGACTGCCCCTTACAAGTTGCCTGCATCAACTTCATTTGATTCTGATTTTGGGACCAGGCCCAACCTTAATTTATGGATAGAAGTTAATGATAATGCATCCAAAGAAACAACTGGGAGGAAAGAAGTGTGGCAGAGAAATGGGAAAGGACACTGGAAAAAAAATGGATGGGAAAAAGGAATAAGTGCAAGTGTGGAATGTAGAGAAGCATGAGGAAATTCCAATATGCTTGAAAGGAAGGAGAAAAAGCTAGTCTGAGGGCAAAAACTGACTGTATTGGAACAAATGGAGACTGCTAATGAATGGTGGAAGAGAGAGGGCTGTAAGTGGGAACAAAATTCAAAATCCTGGCAGCTTTGTTAGTAGCAGTGGAATAGGGGAAGAGGCACTGTTCTGTGTACAGACAGCTGAAGGATAGACAGTAATAAGGGAACATGCCCAAAGTTCAACCACTCTTGTTATCCAAAACTTCTCTTCCAGATTTTTATTCAAATGTGAGATAGGGCAAGAGGTAAAACAATAATTTCTAACTCGTTTCAGCCCTTGAAACAAGCTTGGCTTTATGAAGTGCAAAGGAGATGCCATTGAGTTACAATATTGCAAGTGGCATATTTTTTCATCAGCTAACTACATTTTTTCATTCCACTTTTTGGTGCCTAACTAGTAAAATGAGCTTCTGTCTCTGATTCATTCCTAAGTCTGTGGATGTGAACAAGAGCAGCTTTGCCTTGCTTGGATATACTTCCAATACTTAATGTTTAAACGTACTCATCTTCCTCACTTGCTGAAAAATGTGGTGCTTCAGCTTCCTTTGCTTTGGAAACCTGTGCTATGAATAAAAACTTCTCTGATTTTACAGTCTCCATCATGGTCCTGCTTTTAGATCATTCCGTTCACTCCCCTTTGAGACATACCTGTACAAGAATATGAACTTAGCCTGGAATTTTCTTCCCTCTGAAACATATCAGCCATGTACTAAAATCAGGACACAGGTTGTGGCTTGAAGTGTGTGGCTCAACTGTGTTGGCTGTGGAGAATTGCAAAGTCAAAGAGATGATTGACTTGTACAGCAGTACCGTAGCTATCAAAATGTAAGGAAGTTTGATTAAATATGATCTCAACGCCCTTTTCCTGCAACACCCCTTCTTGTGTTTGCGAAGTGTTTATTAGTGTCTCAAAGCCCTTAGTACAGCAAGATCCAGGAGTCAGAAAGACAAAAGAAACACAGTCCAGAAACCCAATTCCTAGACATATGCCTTTGAGAAATGTAGTGCATTAAAGGATTTTTTTTTCTGTGGTTGCTTCCTTTTTCCTTGCTTCCTTCAGTCTGTGTTATTCCCAACAACGACTTTATTTACTTATTTGCTTCTTCCCAAACCACTGGAGAGACAGGGAGCAGTTTAGCTGGACTGGGCAAAACAATGGAGCTTTAATCAGGGTGCCTCCAGCAGCCATTGCTGGCCAGAGGTTTCTCTGCATTCCCAACATAGAACAGTTGCCTCTTTCACGAAGTGCCTATGAGATGAACACAGGATTGCTACACCCAAAGCATTTTCATTCGGCCACAGCTCTCTGAAATGTAACACTGTTGAGGACACCGCCTGCAACGCCCCAAGCTACTGGGATGACCAGCATGAGAGAGGCTTTCTTCCAGGCCTGGGCTGTGTTTGCCTTCCACATGCAATCTGTGAATAGCTCAAGTCTGGAAAGTGTTTAGGAAAGCATTGAACTTTCCTCTTAAGGGGCGGGGGGGGTGGGAAGAGGGAAAAAGAAAAAGAAAATGTCAGGGATAAAGAAATAGTAAATAGTTTCCAGTGACGATGCAGTGTGGCCAAACTATTTGTAATAATTTCCTTTAAATTCCTTTTATATAGAAAGAATGAAATATATAATCATGAATCAGGAAGCAGTCATCCTGCCAGCCAAAGACATGTACAGAGAGATCAGAGCAAAGTGAGAAAGACACAGAACAGCAGGAGACTTGTAGAAACCATTTTAGCCCTCTCTTTTTCTTCCTCTTTTTGTTTAGTGTACACATTCATATGTAACTAACATTTCTGACCCAAAAGAAGCTGCGGAAATCTCCTGCTGTTCCTTGTCTCTCCGATGGCAGCCCTAAACCTTCCTGTCTTGATGTGTCTCATCTGTCTGTGTTTCCTGATGGATGTTGCAGTCTCTAGATGTTTGGATACCTGATTCATCTCAAAGAAGACTGTGGAACATTAGGTATTTTTAAATACCCAGCTTTATAATTGCTTTGTTTAACTTTGCAGCTTTCTGAACTCACGTAAGGCAATAATAAAAATCATTGCTGTTTTCCTTCAAAGTTTTTTGCCGTTGCTGCTTCTAAATTTGTGTGCGTACAATGGCTTTTGCCTTTGCACTAGCAAGGTTATAACGTTCCTGCTTCAGGAATTTTTCCAATGGCTTTTTTTCAAGCCATCTCTAAAGGTTCCTATCAGGAGTGCCCAGGCTTTTGTGTAAAGGGGATGGACGTTACCCGCTACCAAACTGAAGTTAAGAAATTTCCTCAACAAAACCTGAAGCCAGAAGAAACAGAACTTTTGCCTGTTGTCTACAAAGGTCTACAGGCCCACAAAGCTGACTTGAGTTGCACTTGAGTTTTGCATATCTCAGATCTCTGCTGGATTACACTCTGGAGCTCTCACTGGGCTTTGCCATGTCTTGGCCAAAACTGGAGACAAAGAAGCCTCTCTGAAACCCTGTTCATTCCTTGAACTTATTCTTCTCATATTGCTGTGATCGCGGCTGAAGTTGAAGTACAGACACCTGACTTCAATTTCCCTGAAATGCAGGGTATTCAGCTGCAGGATTTTTATCTGAGTCTGTCTGTAGCTTGGCTCCAAGGGAAAGAAGAATAAATACTACAGGCCAGGAGACTGCAGATGCAAAAAATTATATACTTTAAAATGTCACTAGCTGAGCACATAATAGATATTATTCACATTTATGATTAGTTGTTGTGTTCTGTTGGCCAGTGCTGCCTTCCAGATGCAGTTTATAAAGGAGTCTTGGGTCAGGGTGAGGAAAGCCAGATTCAAAACTGGATTTCCTGAGAACACCACTGTCTTTTGCAACTTTTCCTTGGTTTTCTCTGAGCAGGACAAGCTTGCCTGTGTACACCTGACTGTGACTCCCATCCGCTTTGCCATCTCCCCTTCCATTCCAACAAGACATCATCCACCCAAATATCTGTTTGTATACTGCAAAACCAACTGGTTTATGAACCAGGTTATGCAGCTGAATCATGCCCAGAATTTCAGATCAAGGGAAGTGCATTATGTGTGCGATTCATACTATTATCCCCCCTCTCTGCCCAGAGCTGTCTTAGAAACTGGGATGACTTGAGTGCTGTGTGTGAAACCAGTCTCTACATGGGGCCATCTATGCCTGTATCTGCACTTCATGGATTTGTATTGATGTGTTTCCTTGCAACTCCTTTCATCAGCTGCTCAGGTGGGCCAGAGGCACAGCTAGCCTCACTGAATGTCCCCTGCCTGGCATCTTCTGGTGTTTGAAACTGTGGAGTAGAAGAGGATGTGCAGAGCAGTGTAGCAAAGTTGGATGGAGCAGGGCTGTACAAGCCAAGGGATCCAGTTAGGAATATATCCCTTGTCTTGTGCCACAAACCTTCCCTAGCATGGGGCTCTTGTCACTTGGTGTGTCCTTTCAAGCACTCTATACACAGAATCTTTTGCAGTGGGACACAAACAGTTGAAGAGATTTTCATGCTTTCAGAAAAAGAGTGTCTTCATTTTGTTGATATGGCTTGGAAAGATTTTTCCAGCACCTTGTAGCCCTCTGACCCCTTGCCTCCATTTCAGCATGCTGCCTTTTACCACTGAGCTCCTCCAGAAGCATAGCCTGCATGGCATGGGGCCAGCCTCTGACCTCACTGATACTAGTATAAATCTGGGATACTGCAGCCAACTGGTATGGAAGTACTCAACTCTGAAAGTATCCCAGTCATAAAGGGGCTTATGATTTAAGTTAGTGAAACAGCAGATCAAAAGCAGCTTCTGTGTGATGGGGATACTTACAAATCTCTCTTGTGACAAAGTGTTTCTGCAACATCCACACTTTCCCTGTTACTACCAGAGTGAGCCATGAATTAAATTCCAGGGAAGTCCGAGGAATGCACTAGAACTCAACTGATGCCAAGAATGAAAAAAAACCCCAAATTTTAGGTGGATTTGTCAACAGAAGGTAGACTGCTGTGATTTGCTTCAGTTGACGTTGAAGACAGTGTTGCTTTCAGCTCCAAGAGAAGTAGATTTTGTTGGCCTAGAACAATTTCAGCTTGCTGAGAAACTCTTGGTGAGGCTGGATCTTGATTGGAGGAGTTTTCAAGTTGAAAACTTTGATGACAGTGTCTTGATGGGAGGTTTTGAAGACCTGGAGACAAGGTCTGAGACCACTTGACACAGAATGACCTTCCTCAATTAAGCTGCAGACAAGTAAAATCTTTTGTGAGACTTGCAGCAAAATTCCTCTTTGGCCAGAGTCCCTTTTTGCTGTAATTGAAAAAAATAAATTGATAATAAAGAGTGGGAAAAAGCATTGTGATAGGAAAAATCAACTGAACGTGAGAGATCGAGAGCAGAGAGCAGGAAGAGCCTCAGCTCATTCCTAAATTGGATCACATCCTTACTGTAATGCTTCCCAGGAAGGTGCTGTAGAGCAGCATCGGTCAGGCTTCTCAGGCTGAAGCCAAACATGTTATTTTAGAACAACTGAGAGGCCATGACCAAAATTTTGCAGCATATTAGTAGGCAAAGCAGAAAGAGAGAGAGAGAGAGAGAGAGAGAGAGAGTGCAGGACAAAACCCCTGGAAGCTGTAAAGATCCCCCTTGGTACAAACACTTCAGGTGGGTTGAGGAGCAATGCTAGCGCTACCCATACTGGGCAGTACAGGCTAAAAGTGTTTCCTGTGATGAGGCAGGAAAAGATGGTCTGTGGTTGGTAGTTGACTCAGCTGATTTTCCCCATTCCTTCCAAGAACTCTACCTTGGGATGCCTGCTGGACAGCAGGCAGACACATTTTATGGGCAGTTTCCAGAGGTCAGGCAGAGCCTGCTGGGCTCAGCAGACTCTCCTGCAACCTTATGGGGAGCAACATAGGTCAGGAAGGTCCAAGGTCATCTCAGACCAGTCCTGGGGACATCTGAGGAGGTCTCTGGGGTGGGATATACTTAGTCACTCCATCCAACACACATACACTTGGATTTGAGAGAAGCCTTTTCCACATGGAAGTCAGCAGAGCTAGAATAGTCTTGAGATCTGAGTTCTGACAGCTCTGCAGTCTGTTGGCTCAGAATGCAGCAGTAATGCATGTATTTGGAATCTTCCTCCATACAAAGCAGGGGATGTGTCTGAAGAGGTGGATATCCATTCCAATATCCAAGGAGAGCCCTGAGCTCCCAGCACGGTTCTCTTGTCTGCCTGGTAGCATCAGCAGCTGCTGGTTTGGAACAGTCTGCATGTCCTTGTGTGAGCCAGGACAGCTGGAGGTGGGTTTGTTTTCTGTTGATTTCATGGCAATCTTGCTGCTTTAGGCCACTGCCTTGGTGTTAGGAACAGCATCCTAGAGGAGACACCCAGTGAACTGCTGACTGCTCTACAGCTACCCAATTTGCATGCCCAGTGTGGGAAGTGGTCAGACCACCCTGACGGCATCAACAAAGCCATCATGTTTGCTGACATTTCAAGGGAACAGAGAAAGGAACAAAAGCTGGGAATGAAAGTCTTTGATGCAGTTTAGAGTTGCAGTTGGAAGATACAAGCCTGAATTGTAAATGCCAGATCCAAGTGTGTATTTCCTGGCGAGGGATTTTAAACCTCTATCCAGGTACCAAAGGTGGCTTGAGTCTGAATTCCAGGGAAAGAAAATTATGCTGAAAACTGAGTTTGCTGTGAAATCAAAATGAAAGGTAAAAAAAGGAAAACAATGGGTAGCTGAGGAGATGGAGGAAATCAGTAGGCAAGGAATGAAGGAAGTGTGGTATAACTGATTTGTAAACAGAAAAAGCATCTTTTCCAAGGAATTCAGGCCCTTCCTCATCCACCTCCTACCCCCAACCTCCCTTCCCAGAAAGGATCAGAAATATTGCAGTTTATCCCTAGATGACCCCTTGGTAGCATTTTGCTATTGTTGTGGTATTCAGTTATGAGACAACCATTCAAAAGGAAAAAAAAATATATAGAAGTGACACCAAGCCACAAGGCACAGGACCAGTTCCAAACATTCCCAGGCATAGGACTACTGAAATCTGTTTGGCACAAACTGACTTCTAGGACAAGCAACCAAAAAGTTTTCTCTGACCATCTAATCAGTGATCTCTGATTCAAATCTCCTGAGATTTTAGCCTGCATTTTCAGATTTAGGGTTGAACTTTGGGTAGGGAGATTCTTTCTGGTTTGGTGGAAGCTTGGGGGAAATTGATCCTCGTCCAGAAAAACACATTTGTGTGAGATTTTCAACTCAACTTTCCGGGTCAGTGATTCTGACAAACCACTTGCAATTTCTGCATGCTTTACCAACTTCTGAGTTTTTGAAGGTAAATTTCTATTTGCCAGGAGTTGGAGATACAAGAAAACTGGCTCTTAACCTTAGGTCTTCCACTATCTCAGTCCATGACTCAGGCTGCCAAATAATTTCTGTTTCTCCTGTTTACATCTATGAGATGAGAATGATCCTTATCCTCTCTTAATTCATGACTCCTGGACAAGAACTTAGATTTTTGCTGACAGAAGCAAAGCACATTTTGTGAGACCATGCTGAGGTATTATCTTCACAATGGGGGACGTGACATACAAGCAAGATTTCAAATGAGGGATTTTTGCGTCCTGAGGGTTGAAAAGCAAGCCATTGGACACTCACCTCCTTTTTCTCATTCATTGCCAAGAAACATATGCAATATTCTGGGTTTCAACTTGCAAGGAACAGTGCTGCCATCCTCAGAAGTGTACGAAGTGGCAGGCATTGATAATATCACTCAATATCCATTAGAGCTGGTTCCTGCTTTGCCTCCATCTTCTCCTACCACAAGTTTTCCTTTCATCCAGAATTGTAATAAAAATGGAGAAACTACCCCTAAATAAAATTTCTCTAAAATGTTTAATTACATTAAAAATAATGATAAAGGAGTGGACATATTTCACCTTCTGTATTTGAAAGTTTGGTTGAAAAATTGAACAGAATCCATGCATTCTGGTGAAACATTTTGATTTTGTGAAATGCACACTTTCCCACTGGAAAATTTTTCAGCTGGATGATTTTCAAGTGGCCTTTCTTCCCACATGCTTTAGTATCCAATTTAAACTCCAGCTGCTGGTTGTGGTTGTCCATTGCTGTAGCGAGTGCTGGCACTTATGCTTTCCTTCAACACAGCAAACTCTTCCAGGGAATCTTTCTGTAGCTTAAAAGGCATCACCTGATAATGACATGGGAAGGCCTGTGAGATGGTTTTGTCTTTGTCTCGGGGTGGTGCAGAACCATTCTGTCCAGAGTAATCTGACAAATTTTGAGTATCCAGCATGCCTGCCTCCCACCCTCTCCCTGAGAAGATACTATTTCTCAGGAGGTTTTCCCTACTCTTTTATATTCTCTCACAGTTTGATTCACTCATAGCTACAAGCCCTTGATCACCCTGAAGCAGCTGTTTCCCTCGATGTTATGCCTTCCTTGTGCAGACCACTACTGTGTGCCTTCATTTCTCTCCTGGTCATTTGGGCTGGCTGTGCTTATTTACCATGAGCTCTTCCTTGCTAGTTAATCCCTGTAGGTCATTAGAATTTCTGCTCCTTTTCTCTTCCTCGTCCCTTTATGCTGCAAACCTTGAATATCATGGGCTGGGGTAAGCCTGAAATGATTCTGGTTACATTTTGTCTTCTCTGCTGTGCTAGTGGCACATGCAATGGCAGTCTGTGGAGTTGAAGTAATTTAACTTGGTGTGAGCTGTGTTCTGCACATTTGTCGCCCATTTTCTCTGCTGTTGATGAAACAGTGCTGGCAGTGGCAGTGATTCCTCCATTTGAGAGAATAAAAAAGAAGGCAATAGTCTGGTGTAAAGGTCTTGGCATTTTCCACAGCTTATGACAGCACTGCTGGAATGCAGGGGCTGTGGCTGTAGCTATCCTATTGTGAGCTTACATTTGTTAGTAGCGGGAAATCAGCAGCTGTAATTAGCCTCTGATGTTCTCTGCTAATAAGTGATTTTCTCGTACTTGCAAATATCAGCATCCCTAAGACATAACTGTATTGTTTTGACTTCTTATCTCTTCTCTCTCCTCATTGAGAGGGATCTCAGATGTTCTCCAAGACTACTTGGAAAAAAAAATCCATCCGTGCTCCTCCCTATTGCATCCCTTTCTCCAGTGCTATTTTGTTTTTTCTTTCCCTGCCACTGTGTAGGAAAATGGTTCCTGCTAATCCTCATGGAAGAGGACACAGATGCCATCAGGAAGCCCATTTGCTTTAGGAGGAAGAGGACCATGACATCAACAGGAAGAGCTGTGCAGCAGTGCTACTCCTGCCTCTGAGAGAGGGGGGCCTTGAAAACAATGTCAGCTAGCAGTTTAGGACTGGCCAGCAGGAAACGTATGCACCCTGGTGTTTGCTCTGCAGAGGAAATGATAAGCACTACCTGGCCTGACTTGGAGCAAAGATAGCATGGGGAGAAAAAAAGGTGGGGGAGGGGAAGTGGGAAAGTTGTTTTTCTTCATACTGGTTCAGGGCGTGTCTTTTGCAAAACAGAAAACAAAATAAAGAGTGAAATATGGAATATATCAGGAATCCGTTGTGGGGCTTGGAAACCAAGGAACACAATTGCGAAGTGATTAGATTTACTGCTTTAGTAACTGCTTGATATTGGGTCTTTTCCCATTGTTAGCGCTGAGAATGACCTGTAGTTTGACAATCCCTGGCATGCACGTTTATTGAGAGGTGAAGGGAGTGAGAGGCTTGTATCCTCTGTGGAACTGGGAGGATTTTTTGAGCAGGAGAGACATGGGGACATGGCTACCACTGGGAGCAGAAGGGCCTTGGAAATACAAAGAAAAGTAATGTATAGATGGATATCTTTCCTGACTTGTCCTTACTAGATGAGGGGATGGAAGCCTTCTTGAGAAGTAAGGAGTTACCATCATGTTGAATATTTTATTCAGCTTTGTTTCTTTTCCTCTTTTATTAGTGTCTTTGAAAGCAACATTGTACCTCTTGTCATCACTGACCATATGACAGAATTAGTTTCTATTTCTGATGCCCTTACACCTCTGGCAGGCAGTTGCAGAGGTAAAGTCCCTGCAGCTAGCCTTGGAGAAACTTGTCCTCTGGGTGCATCTCAGTAGTTGTGTGCTGACATCCTGAGGTGGAGATGGACAGACACAAACAGCATGGCAGGAAGCGTTCTAAACAATCCTAGCCCAGCGTCAACCTCTAGAAGGCTGGGAGGCATTGTGACACTGTCTGAAAATGTTGTTCTGCCTCCCTTACTGTCCTTGCTGATTCTCTCAGGCTCTGGAGAGCAAGCAAACTGCCCTCTTGCAGCATATGTGACCACTGATGTGCCACAAGACTGGCAGATGGAGCAGTGCTCCCTGGTGTTTCTGAAAGAAGCCCTGAATGAGCAGCACCACATCCAGATATTTGAACCAGGCTTCTCAGGAGCTTCTTCTTGAGCTCTTTACCCTCCCTGGTGTATGGAAAGGAAAACAAGATCCTTGTGAACATGGCTGTAAGAGTATACTTCAGAGTACTGCAGCCTCTGAAGATGAAAAGGTGTAGCCAGTATGACCCATATCCCATGATCTGCCCTTCTTAACTAAACTACTGGGGGAAACCAATCCACTGAGACTGGATCTGAACTTGCTGATGCAGATATCCATGCATGCTTGAGGAACAGCCCCCCAGCTTTCCTTGGCTGTGAGTGCTTCACCCAGTAAAGCCTTCAGCATCAACAAGCAGGACAATGCTTCAACAAGCAAGAGCACCAGCATGTCATGATACATCCTCCAGACCTATCACACTGGCCTAGCATAACTTTCACATATTTTGGCTTTGTTAGGCTTTGACTGACATCTCAATAAAACTCAGCTGTTTCTCTAAGAAGAGTTTCCTGGTAATGCTCATGAAACCTCTCTCACACACCCATACATACAGAAACATATTTGTATATGTAAAAAATACATATGTGTATGTATGCATACATATATATATAATTATATTAAGAATTATGTATTTTATATTTATTTGTTTATTTATTTATGTGTAAGGTTATGTGTGTGTGATCAGGTGCTGCTTCTGACAGAATTATCTCCATCTTTTTGGGACACAGAAACAGCCCACAGACAGTTGTGATTGTATACCCTGGTTACTACTTAGTATGGGTAGAACAGCATGCTGTTTCACCAGAAAACATCAACAATGTGAGTCACACACAGCTTAATCCTCTTCAAATAAAGACTGACCTGTTTTCAGCCTCCTCTGTGCAGGACTGGGGGGAGCATTTCTAGGTGACCTTCCACTGCCAACAGAAGTCTTAATTCTCCATTCTGTGCTGAAACTCACATCAGCATTTTGTGCTTCTGTGAAGCTGGTGAAAATGCTTCTATTATTTGTAAACCTCCTTTGATAGCATTTGCATGACACAGTAAAAGGTAAGAGGGTGTAGAACAAATTGATTTTATTTTCTTTTGTGGAAGATACTGATAAGTCCAATGGGATTTTTTGTATGAGTGTGTTTCTTTGGGTCAGGCCCAGGCAACCTAGCAATGAAACACTCAGTCTAAATATATGCCCAGCAGCTGAGCAAAGATGGAATGGGTTTGATGCTGCTTGGCTACAAATTATAATGCCTGATTATTGCTAGCACCTTTGCATGTTTATTTTCAATCAGATTGACATCAGAAAGCTTTATTTACTTTTTCTGAAAAGTCTGTTTTCATTTGCCTTTCACTTCTCATTTGCAGCCGTTATGAGTTTGCATTTAGCTTCTTATCTGACTGCCTGTGATATGTAATGATCCTCAGTGATTTTTCCTGCTCTTTGCCCTAAGTTGTTGATTGTAAAAGAGCCCATTTGGAATAACCTCTGGAAATTGCTGTACTGCTCTTGACTAGAAGAGCCCTAGAGGCAAGATCAGTGAGAGGCCTGAGTGAAAGAAAATTGCTGCATAACCTAGTGCCAGTCTGCATCAGTCCATCAATATGACAGAGGGCAAAATAAAAAGGAGAAGATATAAATCGGTCCTGTGGGATTCAACCATGCCATTTTTCTTCCACATGACAACTTGGTCCAGACCAGTTTCTTTGTTACTTTGTACCTTGCTACTGAATGATAATCTGGGCTCTCAGTGGGGTGATGGGCCCCTGCTCTCTCTTTCACACCTGAGGTCATTGGCACTGCCATCCTGAGTTAGCTGGCTGGCACAGCTGGATGTGTACGTTAACACTTGGGAGTAGCTGTTATGTATGCTTGTGTGGCAAGTATGGAAGGAGAACCATGAGTGCTGGTGGACCTTCATCCTCTCTTTGCACATTTGAAGAGACGACAGAAATTTCCTGGAAAAGAACAGCAGCAAGAACTGCAGAGCATCCCCTTTGCTGCAGCATGGGTGTTCATGAATAACAATCCAGTTCCTTGCTTCATCCTGTCTCTTCCCCAGCCTTCCAATATCATTTATTTGGGAATTTGTTGCTTTGTCACCACCATGCCATCACTACAAAAAGGATAAGGATCTGTCTAACAGTTAGAGATCATTACAGAGCAGCACAGAAACTGCAGGCAGATTCCATGTCCTCTAGGGATTGCTGCAATTTTCAGTGTATGGAGATAGTGTTTGAGAAGGGCACACCACAAAGGGCTTCAAAACTGTTTAACTAGATGCTGGTATTTTTTGAGTGCACATCAAGACCTATGCACTCAGAATTTCTTTCTAACAGTCCCAAAAACCTTGTAAAGAGAAACCTGGAATCCCTATTGCTGCATACTAGAGTCCACGTTGTAAAGGACTAAGGGACAAATTAACCCTGACAGACAAGTAGCAAGCATTGATCCCCTTGAATTGCTGCTCTCCTGATTCTGGGATCCTAAGAATCCCAGGTAGGAATCTCAAAGTGTCAAAGGAGATTTTGGTTTCTACACCCTTATAGCAGTCAAGAAGCACGTGTTAAAACTTACAAGTTACCTCCAGAGTAATTTTGGGACTGTAAGAAAATGAGCAGGTCTGCTTGAGTTGGCAACCCCAGGTAAAAGATGGAGACTGCGCTTGTTTTTTAACTTTCTTTTGAAGTTCTTGTAAATGAAAACACGTAGATCAAAATCTGGTGAGAGGAAGAAGAAACTTGTGGAGTCCATATAATTTTGCTCTTTTGTTGCCAAATGTGGGCATGGTTTACTTGGGTTTCTATGCTTAAGAGGAGAGCAGAAGAAGAAGGGAAAGTGTGATACAGAAAATATGCCATAAGCTTGTTTATTGATCTGGATGAAAGACAGCAGCCTCTCAAGAGACTTCAGATGAAGCCTACATTACTGGCTTTCCATCCTATTACCCAACACTTACCTGGGCTCTTCCCTGGCAGGCTGCTTCTCCCAGCTCCCTTGAGCTGCAGCATCAGCATCATCCTGCATTCCATCAGCTGGTGCAGCCTTTGGATTTATTTGTGGTTTTAGTACATGTCACCAGAATTGAGGTCAATGGCAGAATTCCTGTCTTACACCTTGCTTATCATCACAGTATCTAGGCATTTTCTATGACAGAGGTCAATTCATTACATGCAGTCTCAAAACTAATCTGATATTTTCTGTACTTACGCCTGAGTCCATTTCCAGACACAGCATAAATTGTCCAGTTACTCCTGTCTTCAGAATTATTTATCTCAATTTCTTGTGCTGTGGTAAACAAAATACTGTACAATATCCACCCTAATCTGCTATGGATCAGGGTTGTAGGAGTTGAGTGGTTAGCTGAGGACGTGCACAGCTCATTGACCTGCCATGCAGAACCTGAGCCACTGTTTTCTGAGGTGGTTGTACCACAGTCATAAAAGTTAGGACTGGAGATACCCTGTTCTGTTATCTGGTCTTTTTTTTTTTTTAATTTTTCCAGGAAATTGTCAGCAGGATGTTTTCCTAGCAAGACTATTCTAGTATTTAGTACAACCTCTTTCAAAAGTGTCTGCATGACAGAATTTGCCAGCTATGCCAAAGTAAAGTCACATTTCAGAGGGACATAGTAACTGTCAGGGCTGAGATTCAGCATTCAGTGTCTGCTTTGGCAGTGCTTTCTCTTAGGCTTTCTTTGATGTGTGCTGTTTATGAGCTGGCCATTTCTGCCACGGGCATTTTCATTCCTGCTTCAAACATCACAGTTGTCAGATCTGCTCTGGAAAAATCATGCATTCCCACGTCTTGTTTAAATATGTTAGATGTAAGCTGGGTATAATATCAATGGGGAAAAAAAAATCCTTGATGGTGGTGCCACTGACTTCACTCTAACTCACAGCTGAGCCTGCAGGTTGTGTTGAAATGTATGAGCTTGAAATCAGAAGACCACATCCCGAACAGCACTCAGTGTTTCCATTTCCCCTGCAGGCCATTGAGGGTGGTGGCTCACAGCGTCTGACAGATTTGAGAACTGTTTTTCCTACATTTTTGCCCACCAAATTACAACCATGCATAGGATGGTGCTTTCATCACAGGGAATGGCACCTTTGTGACATTGCAGGGGCATTTGTCACAGGAGGAGAGGGGAAAAAATACATGAATTGCATGACTTACACAGTGAATCAATTGTGCTGTCCATGTGGACAGGATCACCTTGGTGCCAACCATTCATCCTTTTAAACTGTGTTTATGGCAGCTAAGGGGGAAAAACCAATGTGAATTGTAGCAAGTTGGTTTGTTTTTAGGCCTCTTTGGTGCTGTTTACATGTCTCATGCTGTTTGAATACAGGGGCGTGTGTGTGTATGGAGGGGTTGTGGCAGCTTAGCCACAGTTAACAGCCAAATTTAACACTCAAATTTGAGAGTGAGACAGGTTTTGCTTTATTATTTTTGTTTGGGTTTTTTGTTTGGTTTTTTTTCTTTATTTTGATTCTGTAAAATTAATTTAGTGCTGGTAAAAAGTATGTACAGACATCCTGCATCCTGGACACTGAATCTCTTTGTCCTTGTAGCATTTATGTCCTGACAGGGCAAAAGAGACCCTCTGGAGGGAGTTTGGATGCTGTGGTCTCTTCCATCCCTGGCTGCTACTGGCAAGGAGACAGTGGAAGGCAAAGGAAATGCTATGTGGTGGGAAGGCAGTATTTATCCTTAGCTGCCACTGGTTAGGGCTATGCACTGGGAGAAAATCTAGTGTTGTGACTGATGTGCTGCACCAGGGCTCAGGTGAACTGCCGGGAGGAGACCACAGTTTCATCTGCTCTCGAATCTGTTTCTCAACCAACCTTATGCCTAGTGAAAATCAAGCAATGTCAGCAAAAAAGAAAAAAAAAGTGAACCAGCTTTAAAACTTGTGATTTACAGTAGAAAGTCAGGAAATGCAGAAAAATGTACCAGAGATACTGATGATCAAGTATGTTGCCATTTGTACAACATTGTTCCTTTCCTGTGATTAGGATGCCAGTATTAGTTTGTTCTGTTTAATTTTTTTTTTGTACAAAATAACAACTCTTGCTTAGTACAGACTGAAACACTTTTTAAAAGGAAATATTTCCTATTTTAGTCATTTAAATTGAAACAGGAGACTTTTGACCTTTATTGTCATGGTATTGACATAGCATGATAGGAAGCATGTGCTAATATTGAGGATAATTGAAGACAATAAAAAAAATTATTGATGTATAACAAAACCAAAATGATGAAATAAAAATGCCTACAACTATTTTTTTATGGTGCAGTATTCATCGTGGGGAGAAATAAAAATAAGCTGAACTATTTCCTGCAAGTGAAAAATCAAAAAGTTGGTCTTCCAGGTGAAATGAAAGGTCTGTATTTATCCTCCCAGTAGATGAACTAAAATTAAAATAAAATTAGAGAGGAAATGAAACCTCCACCATGTGGTAGAAACCAACTACCAAGGAGGCCCTGACTATCTTTGTCACTAGTGCTTATCCTTACAAGTAGTAGTCTGAGAAAATAACAGAAGGATAAAGTAAAAAATTAAGCCTGCTGCTGTTCAGTCTCATTCGGTGCAGTGAACCCTGAACACATGACCCAGTCCAGGTTAGCTTACTGTCTAACTGGGCAGTATTCACACTGACCGGTTAGGGTGTCTGACTTAGTAACCTCCTCCCTGGGGTCCTTCTGTAGCCCATGGAGACTCGGAGTTTCTTCTGGAAGGAGGCACTGAACGTCGCTGGATATTGCCTGCATCTCCCACTGGACCAGCATCTTCCGTGCTCTTTTCTGGCTTTGGTGGGAGGCCAGGAGGCCATCCTCCCACTGATCACTGGATGGGGTCACCCCCTCTTTTCTTAGTGACCTCTCCTGCTTGGGCTGCTTAGGAATTTAAATAGGGACATGCTTAAAGATCTCTGCAGATTAAATCCAAAATTCTCAGTCCAGTGCCAGTAGAAGCCTTTGTCAGGCAGGCAAAGAATGGGCACCGTGCTTGCTGGTGGGGAGGTTTGGTGGGTGGTAGCACCATGGCTGGGAAGGGACAGGAGAAGGTACAGCCAGCAGTGCTGGGAGATGGGAATTTCATTGCCTATTGCTGGGCAGATCAGAATGAGGAAGATGTGGTGCCTGACCCAGCGAGAGTAGCAGACACGTGTAAAGGAGGCGGGTATGTGCTGTGATCTTGGAAAAGACCCTGGTGAAGGTGCAGGTCTGTGTACACTGAACTTGGAGATGACATCCAGTGAGAGTGGAACAAGTTACAGTGACTGCCTTTCTGGTTTATTTTTGTCTAGGAGAAGAGAAGTATTGTCTTTTTTGTGCTGTATGTTTATAACTCAATTTCCCTTCTGACTGATGCCTTGCTCCATGCTCTCTCATCCTCCTCCATCTGGTTTCTGTTGTAGTTTTAAATGAGGACAGTTTGGCTGTCTGGCAGAACAAGCGGGGGTCTGTGTGACACCAGCTGCCCCTTCCAGCTTCTAAGCCTTCTAACCTTCCAGCACAGTTTTAAATATAGGAGTGTCAAGATTGGACTCCCTCCCCACCATCTCTTTTCTGTGCCTGCACATACAGCCGCTGCTGCAAATCTCAATCCACATCTGATCTTCCTTTGGGAGAGACCCAACCCTGTGATTTATATGCCCTGTAACTCTGATAGAGACCTGTTATAAAGCGCATGCCAGAGCCTGTACCTTCCTGCATTCAGGGTTGATCCCAGCCTCAGTTCATCAGGAGTCACGTCTGAAATAATCCTACCATCTCAGAAACTCCTGGAAGTGGGAGAGAGCTGCTCACTACTGTTCTAACCTCACCATCCCCAAAAACCCAAAAGGTTAAGCTTTGTAGGAGATCAGAGCTGCTCAGGAATGCCAAAACTACAGGTCGTGCTCAAAGAAAACATTTATTGTGCTCCAGTTCCATACAAGTGCTGCATTTAGAGTCTTGATTTGCAGGAAGTTGGTGTACTTCCTTCACCTCCAGGGATCTGAGGTTGAAGTCTGTAATTTTCAGTTGCAGGTGAAAAGTGTCCTATGTGTGATTTTTTTTTTTTTTTTTTTTTTTACATCACAAAACTTCCAGAAATTTGGGCATGACTGACTGTTTCTCTTCCTTTGAGCCAAAGACCTGGTATGGCAGGAAATCTTGTACATGATGAGTGAAGGGTACTGGCAGAGATATGTGAGAAGCCCAGGGTTGGAAAAGCAAGGAAGAATGCAGGGCTGCAGTAAGAGATAGCAGAGCTAAGTGCATATTGTCTATTTGCAAGCTATAGGTTGTCTCTGCTGTGGAGTTTTCACCCACTTTTAAAAATGGGTTGAATTTTATACATTTGCTACAGATTGTTCCCCTCAGTCTCCTGTTTTTTGCTTACCAGTCCTCAACAAACGGATCTAGCCTTCTCTTCTTCTTCTTCTGTATAGGGGGTCTGCTTACCAGCCTGAGACCTCTTGACCTAATTTATTCCAAGGAAACTTAGAATTCAGCCAAAAAACAGTATGATTCAATAGATCTTGCTTTCAAGAGGTCAAATTAGTCACAACAAATATCAGTATCTGCAGTTTTAGTTTGTTTTCTTATTCTTAACACTGAGGTTTAAAAAAGTATCTAATAAAGGATGTTTCATGCATGGACCCCATTTTTTGGCAGCCAGGAACCATCATATGAGGCTTGTCTCCATGAAAGACTGTAAAGACTGCTAACCTTTAAACAAGCCATGTCATGTGGCTATCATGATCAAACATGTTTTCTGTTCAATTAATTCTTCTTTTTTTCAGGTTGCATGGAGTTCAGTGGTTTCTATTCTCTGACCCAGATAGATCTGAGATGGACATGGATATGCCTAACTTTCATCTTTACTGGGTTACATGTCATTTATTCTAAAGCCCTAACAAGAAGGTTAAAGCTTGATTTTCCAGAAATGGAGATGAGGCCTGAAGTAATTTGTCTTTCCATTTCAATTTTTATTTTTATTTTTATTTTTATTTTTATTTTTATTTTTATTTTTATTTTTTTAAATTTTATTTTTAGCATTCTCATCATTATATGATCTGAGTTCCCTACTGCAGTTCAAGATAGTCAGGACTTAGAGATAGGAAGGTCCTCTTTCTTTTGATGTGTCACTTGGACTTTTCTTGGAAGGACATTAAGGAAATTTCATACTACTTTTTTTTTTTTGCTCTGTCTCCTTGCATACTATTTAGCCCACATAGGAAGTAGGTGTTACATGCATTGAAAGGAATGCTTCCCAGGTTCTTTCCTTTCTGGAAGGCTCTGATGTGCCTTCCCTGCCAAAGTCCTTGAGAGAATATCATAACTCTGTAACTGTTGTGAACAAAGCTTTGTCTCTGTAGACTTCACCTGTTCTCTTTGCAATTTCATGGTTTCATGAATTCGGCTGTAGGCTTAGGGCCTTTGCCATGAGCTCCACCCAACCATCTGAGGTTCTTGAAAATCAGCACAAGGGCTTTGAGTGTGACACAGCATGACCAATGTATCCATGTTATGAGTGCCTGCTCAAAAAACACATGAAGTAATTTTTTCCCTGTTCTTCTGGAGCAGCTCCTTTACCTGAGAAGAATTAGTCTGTTTGGATTGTTCAGGCTTCCAAGTAATCACTGAGACTTTGTATACTCCTGCATTTGGGTTGGCCAAAAGACAAGAGAAGGGACACACAAAAGAGAAGGGACACAGCAAGTTACGCCTTTTATTGAAGCTGTCTGTTTCTTTCTTACTTCCCTCAACGAGTTAGGAGGCAGAGGGGTAGCAGTTCCCTGGCTGACTGGCTGAGTAGCAGTGTGTCACTAAGCTTGGAGTCCTTCTCAGCAGAGCCTGTGCCCTGCAGTACTTAGCAGGGACAGGTCCACCCATGAGCTGGCTCTGCCCTCAGTGGCTCCCATGAGAAATAATAAAATAATGAAAATTAATAATATACCAACTGTTTTTGTTCAGGCTATCGTTGGAGTGCTGTCTCTGGATGCCATCTGAGGAAGCACATGTTAATATGTCATTACACTTCTGAACTTTGAGCAGAATAACTCAGGGAAGGTCCAGCCGGAGGCATTGTCTCCGCAGTGTCACAAAGATGCGGTAATTGCTATGGCCTGGCTTTCAGTCAAATCTATGGCTTAGCTGGTTTTCCTCCATACAGCTTTGGAAATGTGCTGTGCAGCAGAGTCAGCATCAAAGCAGGGAACTTTTGACTTGTGCATTTACTGACTTTTGTGCCTATGGCTCTGTGAAGCACTGCATTAAATACACAGTAGTTTCTAGCGCCTAATAAGGAAAGGCTTTCTTACTGTTATTGTTATAGCTTGGGTTGTTATAGTACTGGGGACAGGGAGGCTTGATCTGACCAAGAGAATGGGGAGTTCTTATACCTATATAATAGGGAAAAAATAAACATATACTTTGGGTCCAAGTGTGGATGGAAATGTTGTGCCTCAGACTCCTCTCAGCTTTAAGACTGGTTAAATCTTTGTCTAGTTGTGCTGATGGAGTTACTTTGAAGCCAATGTCAGATTTTGTCAGTGCACAGATCTAGTCAATATTTGAACTTTATACCCCCTCAGTGGGATTTATGAGCACTAAACTGTGGGTATGTAGGCTTATATGGAAGTGTGAATGCTTTTTCTGATTTTTATCCAAGCCAATGAGACCTCCTGGCACAATTCAGCAAGACTGGAGCACTATAGTGGGGAGGGTGGAGGTTCCCAGGACCTCATCCTTTACCACATGCTTTCAATTAGAATGAAAGAGCTTTTATTTCATTTTGGAAGAAAGAGGAAGAGGGGGAAACCCTACCTTTCTTTTTGCTATGTTACTGTGATTTCAGGGTCAGTCATTGTCACATGTCAATGAGCATTCCATGGTACAACAATAGCATATCCTCACGGCCACTTTGCAGGGCTTGTTTTCTATCTGTCCTGTATTTGTGTTTCTCTCATTGCTGTACCCTTTCTTGCATCTAGAGAGAACATCTGCTATTTTTTCATGGAACTGTCTCCTCTGTAATGACTTGTGGGAGCTGTCAGTGTGTATTCAATGGACATTTTGCTTTTCTCTCGTAGTCCCTTATGTACTGAAGAGCTGTGCAGAGTTCATTGAGACTCATGGCATTGTGGATGGGATCTATCGGCTCTCAGGAGTGACGTCCAACATACAGAGGTTGAGGTAAGGGAAATGTTTGGGAATGTCAGAGGGATTCAGGGACATTGCTCAGTACTTGTTTGGTGTTAGTACCTCAGGTACAGACTGTGGCCAACAGGGCTCCACACTGATGCAGAGGATAAACTTTCTTAGAAGCTGATAACAGGGGAATACAATATTTTATGGATTAGCCCAAAAATCCCTGTATCTCCCTCTGCATCTATTAGGGGGAAAGGCATGGAGGGTCTCAGCGCAAATGCTCTTTCTCACTTTGGGACAAAGCAATCTCTTTATATCAGTTTGAGGTCCATTCCTTGTGTTAGAGATAATGAAGACTAACTGAAACCTCAGGGCCTGAACTTGGGACACAATCTGGGCCAGCTGCAGAGACATCTCTGCTTTCCCATTTGTTTTTTCTCTAGATGTAAGCAAGTACTTCATGTGGAGTACTGGCCCGCTACAGCTCTTATTCACCCATACTGTTATGCTTCCATGTTGTTTCAGACAAGAGTTTGTTTCTGACCAATGCCCAGATCTGACAAGGGAAGTTTATCTCCAGGACATCCACTGTGTGGGGTCACTCTGCAAGCTGTACTTCAGGGAACTGCCCAACCCTCTCCTCACTTATGAGCTCTACAAGAAATTCACGGTGAGACCCTTGGCTGTTCTTGTTCCTCTCCAGCAGTGTGGATGTGCTGCAGATTCCTCCATGACAGCTGTTTGGGATTCATTGTGGCTTCTGGTCCATCTATCCATATAAACACTTCTCAATGCTTTTCCCTTCTCATCTTGTGTTGGCTCTCTTTCCATGTCCTTGTTTCTTTTCACCATTTCATACTTATTTCTCTCAGTTTGTCTGCTGTTCCCTCCACTGCATCTTCGTGCTCATTTTTTCACTGCATTACTTCCCTGCTGCCTCTTTTTCTCCCCACCGCGCACCTCCTCCCAGTACTACTAATTCTATTTCTTTTCCTCATTACTGTCCATTGCTGAGAGTCTTCTAGGTCACCTGGGCTTGTGATCATAATCACAGGGGTGCAGTTTCACCGTCCCTATCCCTCCAACTGTCCCTGACACCTGCACAAACTGATTTCCGAGCCCATGTGTAAAGCATCAACTTTTCTGTCACATTTTTCATACTGTTTGTTGGACTGCAGATGAGGATATTGCTTATGCCAGATATTGGTTATGCGTATCAGGTCCATCATGATCACATTATAAATACAAATGGCAGAGGAAAGTGACAACTGGCCAAGCAGAAATTTCTATCTGACTGCAGAGGAGCAGAAATATAAGACCATAAAGCCTGAATTTTTAAGAGACTTGGCTAATTTCGATGACACATAATATTTTATTAAAAGGTGGCACAGCAAGCTATGCTTGTTATTAAAGCTGCCTGTTTCTTAGCACTCTAAATCTACTTTCAGTTTTTTATGATGCCAACAAATTTACATCCCATCACTGAGGCTGAAATCTTGTGTGCTGAAGGTATGCACTTTCAGCTAGAAGAATTCACAAACTTCTCAAGATAACTGGTGTGGGGGATGGAAAGATTGTTTTCACAGTGTTAGAAACATCCATCCTTTGTTAAGAATTTCTGTCATCCTACTCTTTCCCATTTGCTTGGGAGAGGGTGGTGACAGTCATTGCCAAAAATGTCAGGTGTCGCAGAGAAGTTCTGCAAAATCAGGTGTTGCTGTCTGAATTGCCTCTATCCCGAATCAATCACTACCAAGTGACAGTGCTGATGCACAGGAGGCACTGGGAGAGATACACAGGATCCTTACAAGGAGATGCTCTCCAAAGACTCCCTGCTCTGGGAAGAGGCATCAGTGCAAGGAGTGCTTGTGGTGCGGCAAAGCCAGATGGGATTAACGAAGCAGGAACTTGCTGTAAGAAGTCAGACACATGTTAGGGACATGACTCTGCCGGGATCATGGGGTGGGGAGTAGAGTGGCTTGCTGTGCTTCCTGACAGATGCACAGTAATGTTGCCAAATTTTGAGTAAGATTGGTCTTTGTTTCAAGGTGATGTATAGCCAAATCTTCAGGGAAAATCCTGAGCAGATTTGAAATGTTGACCTGTATCCTCAGGATAAAAAGATTCTGACTATATGGAGTAGGATTACTGGAGACAGTCAGGAGGAATAAGATCTTGAAAATACAGGGTATCATTCAGCCTTTCACTATAACTGATGAATCTCATTCTTGTTGGAACTATTTGGCTGGTGTCTTCCTGGCTATCACTACTGATTTAGCAAAGAAAAAATGCTCTGAAGGAAACATTAAGATTTAGATGGAAACTTTTTTAGGAAAGAGTATTTTCTGAAAAGTGAGTTTTGGGATGATGACTTGCAGATTTTCAGTAGATACATTTGGTAAATAGCTTTATTCAAAAACAAAAGGGAAAACAATTCAGTAATGAGTGTTTCTTTTACAAGTACTTTCTAAAGGAAATGTTTCAACATTACATCAATACATCAAAATTACATAAAATGTCTTTCAGAAAAGGGTTAAATAGTTCCAAATTTAAATTATAATTTCTGTAACTAACGTTTGAGTGCAATGCTTTTGGTCAACCTTGAACAGTTGTTTTCTAAAATCTTATGCCAGCTTCCCAAAATGTTATGACTTTGGGTTGACTGAAAAGGTTTCTTTTTTTTAATCTCTGGCTTTTCAGTTTTTCCACTTAGCCACAAAATCCATTATTCATGTAAGCCTGCTCAGTAGGGATTTATAATTGGTAACCCGGCTGACAGGAAGCACAGTCAGATACCAGGAGGAAAGAAAGAAACAAGACCAATTCCTCAAGGAGCAAGAAAACTCACTAGGAAGGTGTGTGTGAGTGGGGTGTCTGAACAGGCAGCAGTGGCAGCTGTACCTCAGCAGATGAGTGCTGGTTGGAATAAAGAACACATGCTAATCCCAGCCCGACTGAACCAGAGCTGTCTCTGAGTTGGGATAGGCTGCACTGTGAGTCACCACAGTGATTCAGACATTTCTGTCTATGGAAAATCACATTCTTAATGGTTAGGAAGGGGTTGGCCTTTTGGTCATCACTATGTCAAGTTCTCAGTTGCAACATCCCAGTCATGACCTCTCTGGCTATAATTTTTTTTTTCACGTATTGCCATCTTGTATCCTAGTGATGGATGTTTGCTTCTCCGGACAGATAAGCTGACTCTGCTTGGCTTGTTCTAGACTGGGTATAGAGGGACCAAGCACTTCCTCAGAGCAAATCAGCTCTAGGAGGCCAAGCTTACCTTCTCTCTCTAGACTTGATTACACTTTTTAACCAGGGTTCATGAATTGTGCACTCCCAGAATCACTAGAGGAGTTGAAAAAAAAAATCTTAAATGGCATAAATTCATACTGTGATAAACAGATATACAATAACTGGAAATATTGGTTCTTCATTGAATTCTGTGTTCTGCTGCTGTAATCTGCAGTTTTGAAGGACTCCTCAGATTTCAAAAGCACAGCTCCACGTGGGTCACACATGTGGCTTGGAGGACTGAATGGGTCAGGACCTCAGAGAAGCTGGTATTTGCTTGCTGTCTAATCATCTTTGAGACCTGGAAGTTTGAATATGAGAATTAAAATGTGCAGCAGGGAAGAAAATATTGTGTACAATCTAGTTTAAATCTAATACTTTAGGTGCACCAGTTAAAGTGTTTATTTCCCTTAGTCTCCATCTTTGGGCAAGGTCACAAGATTACAAGAGCTTTTATACTTTAGATTTCTGGGGTCTTTTTTGGTTTGTTTTTGTAGGTTTTTTTTTTTTGTTTTTGTTTTTTTTTTGTTTGGTTGGTTTTTTCTGTTTTGTTTTGGTTTTTTGGGGATGGGGGGGTGGAGGGGCTGTAGCTATGTGTAAAATCACTAGAAGGAGTTAACCTGCCTTTAATTTGGGCAAACTAAATACATGTGCATCTCATGTATACCTAACCAGTGAGCTCACTTGTTTTGATCTTTATCACTTCTCTGGCCTGGAACTGGAAACTGGCAATATTTGGTTAGCTGATGGTTGTAGAGGAGAACTGATCTGCAAGAAAAAGGGCAGTGACAAAACCAGCAGTGGTAGTATCATCAGGTGGATGCTGTAGCGACTGCTGCAAGAAGATGCTTCCCTAGTGGTGGCTGGTAATTTCAGATTCACGATGTTTAAGTGACAATTGGCTTGTGAAGGGTTGTTTCCTTCCTTTCCTTCCTGGGCAGTGCTGACATCTCTCCGGAGGCAAAGCTTGCGCTGACAGTGTGGGTCGCAGTATCTTCATTTGAACTCTCTTCAAACTCCAGAGGCAGTTGGGTGGGTAGAAGAGGGTTCCCAGACAGTCATACCCTGTTTGAACTGCCTGGTGGCTTGTCCTCCCACAGCACAAATATTGAAAGGGAATAGCTGGTCAGATGAATACCAATGCAGTGAACTCCTAGGAATGCTGACAAAAGCTTCTCATGGCTCTTTGAGCTCTTGGTCTGTAGAGATTTGTTCAAGACTGAGGTATATAATCTTGATTCTGTCTAACTCTGAGTATAAGAATTTATTAATCTGCTGGGCAGGGATTCTGCTAAGACTTCTTCCATCATGAAAGATGCAAACCCACACAAACAATCCCCTCAGCTATGTTCTTATGACAGTCAAAAATATTGCTTATTTTGAATATGGAACAAAGTGCTCTTATAACACAGAGCTTTAAAAACATATTTTATTTTTAACAGGTTATTTTTGGGGGGTGTAATTGCTTTTTGCTTTTTCCATTATTTTCACTTCTCTGTTTCTTCTCTTTTTCTACTTCACCTATCATTGCCCAAATTAAAAAAAGGGAAAAGAACCAAAAAAATACCCCAGGAAAAGAAAAGCAAAACAAACCAACACAGCCAGAAAAACCCCTGTAATTGAAGGTCTAAGTCCTTGAATGTCCCTTCTCCCATAAATACTGACCACCATATCTGGGCACGGTGTGCTGAAACATGGAATAACAGTGCAGGAAATCTCTTTAGTGCTGGGGACACAAAGAAACTTCTTCCAATAGCTCTGTATGGTAACAAGAGAGCATTCCCTCTGAGACAGGGTGTCTCATGTGACCCTTCTTATCCCTCTTCCTTTCCTCTTGAGTCCATTGCCAAGGTGTACAGTGTACTCTTTCCTTGTATCCCTGCAGGAAGCAGTGTCACGCTTCCCTGAGGATGAGCAGCTGGCACGAATTCAAAATGTCATCCAGGAACTCCCACCATCACATTACAGGTAAGATTGTGTCCACAGAGGTGCTGAGGATCAGCATGGTGACCGCACTCTCATCAGGGAATATTGCCTGAAATAGCTCTGAGATTAATTTCCAGAAATCAGTTTCCAAAGGCTGATTCACCATTTCCAAATCTGGCAACAATTTATCCAATTTATGTAGATATCATTGAACAAACCTTTGTTAGAGTCAGAACAAGGTCTCTCTGCTTCAGTCTTACCATCCTCCTTCCCGAAGTATGACTGCTGTGGCAGACTTGGACGGTGTCCTGAGTGTAGTAAGGAGAAGATGATCTGCTGGAGGTGCTTGAACAAGAGCTAAGAGCTCAGCCTTGGCAGCATCCCATTCCCTCTTCCACCCATCTGCTGTCATCTTTGCTCCCATCATGCTAAGGATAGTTGGGTTAATGCCCCACCCTTGGCCACCCCAGAGCCCAGCTGCTCAAGTATTCACTGCCATCCCATGTAAATGCCCCATGGGCTCTGTTGTGCCATTGCAGACATTTGAGGGAGGGGACTGGGCTGGCTCTGAGCCTTGCTGTCCCAGCAAGCAGGCACTGTTAATATGACACATTTTTCTTTCGTTGTGTGAAATCACTGCAGAACACTGGAATACCTGATCAAGCACCTGACTCACCTGGCCTCCTTCAGCAACATGACCAACATGCACACCAGAAACCTGGCCTTGGTGTGGGCTCCAAATCTCCTCAGGTACAGTAGAGATTCCTCTAATCCAGAGCACCATGCAGAGCTCCAAGGGGAGTGGCAGCATCTGAGCCTGATGACCTATCACCTGAAGGAAATGCAAAAAACAGGGAAAAGCTGAACAGCTAAAGGGAAGAGCATAGCAGAACAAACAGCTTTTTTCCTAGGTTGAATAATCTAAGGTTTCACTGCCAGTGTCCAAGGAAGCTCGTGGGTTTGTGTGTTTCTTATTTTAAAAAGTTGTTATTTGCAAGTTGAGCATAGATTTAGAAATGAGGATTTAACTCATAACTTGGGAATGCTAATGACATTTTTGTTGGTGCCGGTGCTTCTGCAGCAGGGCAGCGAGAGACAGCAAGGATCGGAAAGGAGAGAAACAGGGCAATAATATTACAGACCTGTTCCCAGATCTCCTTGTGCAAAATGGCAGCCAGTGTCAGATCTCAAGACCACCAGCTAGTTTTTCATGTTTATTATGCCTGGCACTCTGCTGTGAAGAAGCCTGGATTAGCCTGGATTAGATGCAGACAGGGGTTTGGCTGCTACGTTGTAGAGCTAAGCAGAACAAGGAAAAATAGCATCTGGGAAAAAAAACCAGAAAAAACAAACCAAAAAACCTTTATATCTTGTCAAAATTCCCTTTCCATCCATCCAATACCCATGCATTTAGAGGAATGAACTATGCAGGGAGAGTCCAGGACTGGAGCTGGTGAGGGGAGGAGAAGGGGAGGGGTGCAGGAGAGGGATGATGGCAAAGCCATCAGGGTAGCCCTGGCAGAGGACGTTTGCTGGAGAGGTACAGGCCTGAAAAGCATGCTCTAAAGAGTTGCCTCATCCTTCTGAATGCCAAAAATGGCAGAGCAGGTTCTGAAAATGAATCAAATGTTGGCTCTGTTCTTGTAAAAAAAAAAAAAAAAAGAAAGAGGTCAGTTTTTCCTTTGCAATCTTTCATAAGTACAAGTCCCCAGGGAGGAAAAGAAAGGAGAAAGCAATGCAACTGCAGTCTCCTTACAGGATTATCCTCTTGGCAATGCCCCAAGCTGTTATCTAATGCACCAATCATTAACTTTACAAAGGATCCATTGCCCAAAGATAATTTCTTCAGCAACACATTGGCAAGATAAGGAATGTTTCTTTGCTGAGAGCAAGATTGAGAATGTGGGAACAGAGAGGGGCGAAGAGACTATTGGGGCACATGGCAAAGTATTGAAGAAATTGGCATGAGGAAGACCTGGGCAGGGTCTAAGGGATTTCACTGAGAGGTGATTGAAGCACTGAGTAGGGATCTAGAAGCAGCATTTGAAGACTCCTGTGTTGTCTTTCAGGCCCTGCCTTGAAATAGCTAAAATAGGAAAAAGGGAGAAGAATGGAACTTGACAGTCACAGTTTTACCTGCTGAAGAATGTAAAAGCCAAATGGGGAAAATAACACATTCAGGAAAGGAAGTAGCAGAGGTGGCAAAGAAAACAGAGAAAATAATTTTTAAAAGAGTGAAAAGACAAAGAGAGGGTAAGGGCCTGTGAGGGAAGGAGAGGAAGATGTACAGCAAGAGTGGGGAAATCATGCCTGTTGCTTTGTTTGCAGGAAGAAATCTGGTCTGTCTTTGCCAGGCGCTCACTGCTGGTACCCCTCTTTCCTCATGCAGGTCAAAGGAGATTGAGGCAGTCGGCTGCAATGGGGATGCAGCTTTCCTGGAGGTGCGAGTGCAGCAATTGGTGATCGAGTTCATACTGAACCATGTGGATCAGATCTTCAACAAAAACAGGAAAGCCAGTTCTCCAGAGAGCATTGGTAGCAACCTCACTGAGCCACTTACCATGTCACTTGCTATGTAGTTCAACGCTCCCTTCAGCTATTACTAAAAGCACAGTAACCCTTGCTATCACCACAAACTTACCCAAAGACCCCTTGAGCCCAGCATCTAATTTCTCTTGTCTTCTTCCTTTAGTGTCTTCTCAGGTTGCCTTATGTCTCATCTTTTGCATGATCTCGTGTGGCTTAACCTTTTCCATGAAAGACCACCGGACTGATTGTCAGTCTTGGTCTAAGCTTTCTCTATAAGTCCATCAGCCACAATCTCAGCTCTTCTCTTAGATTCCCCCAGTTACAAATCCTCATTACAAACAATACCTGCCCTGCAGCCACCATTTCCACCCAAGTCAGAGGTCACACTCCCAGGCACTCCTGGGAAAAAAATTAATCCTGTCCTCCAAAAACTTATATCTTGTTCCTGAGGACATTTTATAAAAGAGATTTTTTTTTTCTGGGACATGAATAGTTTTCAGAGATGCCGATATTGCTGTTCAGTGATGTTGGCAAACACTGAGAAGTGAGAAGGCATGGATCCACAGTGACCTCACATAGTTGCAGAAATATGCACTTTCCCATATTATGCACTCCAAAGAGTTCTGATACTTTCAGTACTCAGGCAGTATCTACCTTTGCAGCCATGTGTCAGCTTATTCAGCCCATCCTTACCTTAATATGGCTTTGCCACTGCCCCCATAAACAGACACTTTTAGTTCCCTAGGCTATCAGTGACACTGCTTTCTGTGGCCCTGAAATAGATTAGAAAGTTAAAGTAATGCTGGCTTTTAGAACAATCCCCTGTCCTGAAAATAGACAAGGAGAAAGATGTGGAAGTGAGAGAAAGAACTGAGCACCAAATTTGGATCAGGGCCTGAACTGCTTCAAAATCGGGGGTGAGTGGGGGCAGAATGGAGAAAGGGAGTGAGGGAAGAGTAAAGGGAATGTGTGAATCCTGGTGATTTTCAGAGACATCTCCTTCACACAGAAGCATCTGCAGCAGAGGAAGCAAATCCACACAACACAGCCTTTGGCAAGCATGGCCCCTGCTGGGAAGATACTCAGATGGATAAGGTTGGGGGGGAGCTGAAAGGCTTATCTGTCAAAAAACCTTTCTCCCTGCATGTGCCACTTCTTTCACACCTCCACAGGAGATGTTCCAATCAAATAAAGTCCTGAAGCTCTTGCTCTCATCTCTCCTCGCCCCAGGCTGGAATGTATTTTCTTGTTTTTTAGAGAGTGCATCAGTTGTGAAAAGTTTGACCCTCCCCTCAGCCTCCCTGCCAATGAAACTGGTGAGCCTAGAAGAAGCCCAAGCACGGAGTCTGTCTGCATCCCATCCTGCTCGGAAGGAGAGGAGAGAGAATAGCTTGCCTGAGATTGTGCCTGTAATTGGGTCCCTCTTCCACACAGTTGTTGACCTTCCTGACAGCAAGTAAGTTCCACAAGGAGTTTAAAGCACAAAAAAAAAAAAAAAAAAAAAAANCTATCCAAAGAAAATTCACAGTCCTCTAAAGAGGCAGAGCTACTTCTGAGAAGTATTGCAGGTGCTGAGTTCATAGCTTCACTAATTCTCATCTCCAACAGGGCAGAACCTCACAGACCTCCTGCAGGATAAATGAATTGTCTTTTTGTCTTTGCATCCTTGTGCCAGCTCAGAAGTTGGCTAAACATGGGATGAGCATGGAGCAGGTTGGGGCACAGTTCGTCTATGAGTTTCACTTGCTGGTGGCAGGTTCAGGGCACACCTGGTGCCATTGACCTGCTCCAGATTCTTCATTCTCCAGATTCCTCTGCAATTACAGCCAAGAAGGAAGGCTCATTTTCACTCCCAGCATGAAGAGATATTTACATAGGGGCACCTATGCCAGCTATGTCTATGCCAGGAGAAGAGTCTGATTTCAGCTGAGGTTGCTGCAGTTGTTGGCACAGCTGCCCAGAATAAGTATTTTTCTATTGGTCTATCTAACTGTTTATATATAGCCACTCTACTGCCTGGTTCTGATAGATTATAGCCTCTGCAACACGAGACTCATTAATCTACTGATCCAGAAAACACCCGAAAAAAAATATTTATTGGCACATGATACAGTAAAGCAAAAAAGACTCATCTAACAGAATACTGGCAAGAGGATAACCTGCTTAAGACAAAAGGATGTTTGTCCTTCTAGAGTGCCTTCTCCTTTCTCATTTGAAGAGAAAAAACCTATCCCCAAGATGGGATCAGTGCCCTTTGTAGGACTGATTTGTGCTTTTCTGTGTACTCATCAGAAAGAAAAGCAGAAGCATGGGGATAGAAATCCCAATATAGACAGCAAGACAGGAAAATAAGAGAATTTTTGCTCTGAAGGCGAGGAAATGGAAGGAGGAGTCAGAATGAGTATGAAGGAAGTGAAACAGAATGTCCTGAAGAAATTGCACTAGGACAAGCAGCTTCTTTCTACAAAGGCTGGGATTTCTAGAGACATAGGGAACTGGTATCCCACTTCCTCTGACAGTTATGAGAAATTGATTTATTTCCCTTAAACCTCCTCCTGTTTGGTTAATATGTTACAGTTGCATATGAGTATATAACACGTGTGATTAAAAAAATGTTGGCCTGAGAAGCATTATTAGCTAGTTTGCATTAAGGAATCCTTTTAATTTTTTCATAAGATGTGGTCTTTAAAGCATAACTTTGTGCACTGAGAAATAGTATCAATTCCAGCAGTTCCCTGGAATTTGTCATAATTGTGTCATTAAAACCGGTTAGAAAGGCAATTTTACTTTGCTTTATCACAGAATAGCCTGAGCCTTGGAAACTCTCCTTTCTGGAGACAAGCATGGTTGATTGCCCAATCACTGTTGCTGTAGCATGATACCAGAGCTAACTATGTGAAGGCTTGGGTGTCTTTCCATCCATTAAATAGTTAAATCAGTAGTACAGATAAATAACTTATAGCGTGGTTGCTTCCTATGTAGCCAACAAGAGTTGGTTGTATACCTATGCCTTGCACGTTTTAGAGTTAAAAGAGATGTGAGAAGAAAAAAATGTGAAGTGTTGAGGTGAGACAGCTCAGAGGCCTTTGAAGGGGACTTTGGAGGGTATTAAAATGGTAAAATCTCTAAGATTTGGTGACTACCTGAGCTTTTTTCCTTCCAGGAGGAAATTATCCACCAAGTCCAAGAAATGGAAGTCAATATTTAATTTGGGCCGCTCTGGCTCAGAATCAAAGTCTAAACTGAGTAGGAATGGCAGTGTCTTTGTAAGGGCACAGAAGCTGTCTGGTAAGAGCACTTTTCAGCTGAATGCTTCACTCTGAGGCTTTCTCTTGTGTTGTTGGTAGCATGGAACAATCTGTATCCACTTGCCACTATTGCCATAGACTTGAGATAGTCTAATGGGGTAATTCTTGTTGCCTGGTTTCGTGCACATCTCATTTTCCTTTGATGGGAAGAAACACCCTTCCAGGATAATTTTACAGACAGCTACAATAAATATTGCACTTTGGTACCTGATACATGGGCTCCTGTTGTCCAGCTGTCAAGAAAAATGTTAGGTAAGGTTTGGATCAATCCACTTTTCAGCCCAGCCAGGAAAGGGAATGAAATCTTGTGATTTCAATTAGGAGATTTCAATGAGGATTATTTGGGCAAGCTTCAGTCCATTTCCCTGCACTTGTTCTCATCCCATTCACTTTTAGTGTTTTCACTTTTGGAATTCTCCATTTTCTTTTTTTTTTAGCCTTTCGTTTCCTTACTGTCTTCTCCTCACTCTTTGTTTACCTTTCTTCCCCAATGTCAGGATTTTAATTGGATTAAATTTGTGAAGTTTGGGTCCTCTTCACTGCATCTTATTCCACCTTGGTCCATTTGGTTGTAGTCACTCAATTTTCACATTTTCTGGTTTTGGTTTTTTTTTTTTCATTGCATTTTATTTGATCATATCTCCTTTCCAGAGAGTTTGTTAGACTTTGCTGTCTGATTTCAAGATTTCATTCTCTTTCCTGAAAAGAAATTTTATTCCCTTTCTCTGTCTCCTAAGGCTACATGACACTGGGTGGATGGCGGTCCTTCTAGGCTGTCCTTCCACTAAAGGACATCAAACAACCAACTGCATTCAGTGTCTTTGTGAAAAGCAAGTCCCAGGGGTGCATTCAACTCTGGCTCTCAGCACTTTGAGAGAAGCAATTGATTTTGCAGAATTTACAAGAGAGAAGTTGTGTTTTCTCCTGGCTGTAATACCAAGTTCTAACCTCTCCTGCGCTGCAATCTCTTAAACACTCTGCTTCCTAGAAAATCACACGGCAGTGCCAGTTCCCACTGTTAAGAAAAGATGACTCAAGCTCTAAAAATAATGAACTTCACTTAAAAGTAATAACTTTTTTAAAAAGAAAGAGTGGCTTTTAAATTTGAATTCATAAAGAAATGTTTTGGGTTTATATGTTCTACATTTTTTTAGTATCTCAAAGTCTAGGAATTTATTTTCTATAGGGAGATGAAGGTGGATTTTTCTTTATATAATCTCATTACTCCAAGAGCTGGTGTTTGGAGAACCACTGCCTAACATTTCAAAACTTCTAATAAAATAGTTAATATTGGCAACATTAGCTACCACCACATATAAGAGATGCTGTATTTGGGTCAGAAATAAGTGTGAAGCCAAATGCTGGATCAAGTTCTTTTTGGATCCCTGCCTGCTCCATGTTTTGCATGTACAAGTGGCCTCACACAGTGTGCCCATGACAGACTTCAGAATAGCTCTCTGTCCTATTTTGATAATGGGATCACTTCTCACCTTCATAAGGAATACTCTGTCTCAAAATAGTGCTAACCCAAGGAAGCCCAGGAATGATGACAGCCCCAGAGATCATGGCTGAGCCTTGTTGCAAGGACAGTACTGAGTGACAGGGTGCCGGATATTTTCACCTACAGGACACACAAATGCACAGCCGTGAACAGAGTTTTCAGCACTGCAGCAGTGCCTTTCAGAAGCCACACTTTTGTGCTGTTGTGTTACATTTTTCAGTGCTCTCTGCTTATAGGCTAATGTGAGGGAACAGACAAAGTTGCTGCTGAAACTTAGCACAGGCTTTAGCACTGCTTGAGTCTGTGCACACAAATCTGTAAGTCGCGTAAAATGTGACTTAGCTCCCCAGCTTGAATTCTGTTCCTCCTGGAAAGTAGAAAGAGTGCTCAAGACATTACATCTTATGAACATAAAAAGTAGCCAGGGCTCCGTATAAATGTAAAAAGTATCTGGAGTTTCTCCTTTGCTCACGTGACAGTCGGAGACAGAAGCTTCAATTATATAAACAAATGAAGTCCAACAAGCCTGCTGACTTTCTGCTTACCTACTTTGTGCAACTCTGTAAACAGAAAACTTTACTCTCAGACATTTTCCAGATCTCCATGGATGCTTTTTGGGCTGCAGAGACTAACTTGTCTTGCTTGCCAGCTACATTTCCCTACCTCCCTTCCTTTTTCAGAGCAGTAACAGTTACAAGCTTCTAAAACCTTTCAGAAACAGAGCTGTAGAGTGTATGGTAAAAATGACAGCCTGTTTCTGGACAAGCAAGTCCAGTGAGGATGGCCACCAAAATAGGTTGCTTACTGCCCTCAGACATTTCCCAGAGTTCCTGCTGGAGGCAGGGCATGCTCATGTCAGCAAAAGAGCCACGAGTGCAATGTAAAAATAACCCAACATTTGCTATCAGGAATGAGAGGTGAGAAGGCATTTATGTCAGTTTAGTTAAAAAGTCCCCCACAACCAATAGCCCAACTAAGTTAGGAGGAAAGTGGCACATGACAGCTTTGGGGATGCTTAATTGCTTCAGAGTGGAGGTGGTATTGACTGGCTGGGTTAAGTATAGCTCTCCAAATGTCCAACAGGTGCAAAGCTCTAGCAGATCCCCAGCTGTGTGGACAAGTGTTATGGGTGATAAGCTGTTTGGTGTAGATACATGGGGGAATGCTTGGAAATGGAAAATGTCTGCCTGGCATGCCTGTCTATATGTATGCAGCCTTTGATATTTATGGGCTGAAGCCTGCAAAGCCACAGGATCTGATACCTGCTTCTAAACTTTTTCTCCATAGAAAAAGCAACTGTTCGGCCTGCAAAGAGCATGGACTCATTGTGTTCCCTGCCAGTGGAAGGTGAGACACCCATAGCCTGCCTGTAAGGGGAAGGATTGCAGCTCTGCATTTTCAGCAGCAGGGAGACAGAATGGTTTGGGTTGAAGGAGACTTTAGAAATCTCCTAGTTCCAACACTCGTGCCATAGGCAGGGGCATCTTCCACTACACCAGCCTTTGAACACTTCCAGGGATGGGGCATCCACAGCTTCTCTGGACAACCTGTTCCAGTGTCTCACCACTCTCGATGGATGAGTGTCTATCTCACAATGTTGTGTATCTTCATGTACTTATGCTCTGGTTGCTGACCTGTGCCACCCACCTCTGTGAGTGTGCATTTTTGACTCTTTTCTGTGTTGCTTATCTCAGTGCATCCACCTGAGAGTTACCACTGTGTTTAGCTGCACCTTTATTGGCAGTTGGACTGCTTTGATGTCTTTCTTGGTTATTCTGGACACCAAAATCCTATTCATAGATGAAAAAGGCTTACAAAATACCAACAAAGCCTGACGTGTGCACTGTGGGCAGTATGTGACAGCCCTAGACCTGGCTGTATCTGTTAGAGAAGAGTGTCTAATAAAAGTCTGAGCTGATTTCCACTGGAGGGCATTCAGTCCTGTGCTGCCTGCACATTTTGAAGGAAGCCCTAGGGCTAGAGCACAGAAGGTCTTCAGTGCCTGTTGTCTCCATCTATCTGGGGAAATGTGTGTTCACCAGGGCAGGACTCATCCCTGGAGGGATTGAGGAGGGCTTCTCACAGAGGAAGTTTTGTTTGTGCTTTGCTTCTCACTGACTTGCTCCTATGTTTCCGTCTCTAGGGGGAGATGACAAAAGCAGGTTCAAACGGTCAGTAACTACTGGAGGATTCTTTGTTCCCACCAAGATACGGACAGGAGGCACAGGCAGCTCATATGACCTCAGCAAGGAGAATGAGTGGGAGCGGGAAGGATCTGCCATGGGGGCCAAAGGAAGTTCAGAGCTGGGTGGGGAGAGAGGTCTTCCCTGGACATCGCAGGTGAAGTCACCCCCTGAGCAGCTGAAGGTTTTCCGGGTAGCAGAGGATGCTGAAAATGAGCAGACTTCAGCCAAAGGAGTGCTCATGTTCTACACCTCTGAAAGAGCCACCAAGTCGGGCTTCCCAAGCAGCCTCTTTCCCTTGGAGGCCTCTCCTCATCACCAGAGGAAAGCCCTGAACATCTCAGAGCCATTTGCTGTCTCTGTCCCGCTGAGGGTATCCGCAGTCATCAGCACCAACAGCACACCCTGCCGCGTGCCCAGCAAGGAGAAGCATTCCCTTTCCAGTTTAGAGGAGTTGTCTTCTCTGGTGGAGAGCATGAGCCCCTCTGCCCTGGAGGCAAGGACCCACACAAGGGCAGAGCAAGCAGCAGAGTGTGAGGAGAAACAGCTGGGGCCAGCTCTGCCAGTGGCGGCATCCAGAGGTAAATTGTGTTAAGGAGAGGGGTATGGATCTTCATTTGGGCTGCTGGAAGTGCCCTGCAGCTTGGTGGTGTGGAGGTCTCTCCAGCTTGAGCTTGTGGCAGGAAAGAAACCAACCTATAGCAGGGTGGGTGTTGACTTGATAGCAGGTCAGGATGGTGCTTGTTGCAGTAAGGAGCCTGGGGAGGTAGACGACCTCCCAGAAACATGTGGCTTTGCCTGGAGGGAGCTCTCTAGCTTTGTTAGTCGGTGTTGGCTCTTGGCAGCACTGCTTTGTCCCAGGACACAAGTTTTCAGTCTCAGGTAGTTACATTCATTTGTGTTTCTGATCCAGGGTCTCATCCTGAGGAGCTGGTGGCAGCCAGAAAAACAGAGTCCTTAGAAACACCACAGCCAGCAGCAGAAAATCAGGAGACGTGTGGGCAAAGCAGCTACACCAGTGGCACCAGCTGCCCCCTGCAGTCCTCAGAGCAGAGTCCCACCGTGGAACAAACAGCAGCATTGGAGTTCCATGAGGGACCACTCTCAGCAGGGAAAGCAGAGCAAGGACAGCTCAAGATGAAGGATGTCTCCTCAGAAGGCAGCTGTGACCAACAGGAGATTGAGATGGCTAAGACAGAAGAAGCATCGTGCCTAAGAGATGTGGTAAGGAAGAAGGCATGAGAAAGATGGGGAACCATGTCATAGTAATGACTGGGAGGTTGTTTAAAGTTTCATTGTGTGTCTGTAGCTGTGTAAACTCAGTATATAACTTAGGCAAAGCAGCACCAATGATTTACCATGAATTGATTTATTTCACTTCTGTGAAATCACCATGTGGTGATTTACCTTTACGCAATTACTTACTGTCCCCTTTTGGTCGTCTTTTCCTATAACTGTACAATTTCAGTCTGTGCCATCTGTCTGCTCCAAGACTCTCCAGAAGTGAAACTGTCCGGATGTCTGAGCATTTTGACCTGTGGTCTCTGAATTCCCCTTCTATTTTTGCTGTCCCATTTGTCCTAGACAGCCTGAACAGACCTTTTTACGCCCAGTCTCTGCAAACTTATTTTTTAAATTCCTACTATTTTTTGCATCCTCTGTATCTCCAGCAAGGCCTTTTCACCAAGATTCTTATAGCAATACTCATCTCTGGACAGCTATTTAAAGATCTGTTGGCATATCTCCTTGAATAGATTATTCATTTGAGTGTGTACAGTTTGGGAATTCATATTCTCTGGCAAGGCTAAGTGAGCTTGAATGGTAGTTGCTGAGAAATGGGCTGGAACATTCCAGCTACTTATTCAGCTCACTATTTCAGTATGTCTGTCCTAGGCCTCCTTTTGGCTGCATCTTAGACCTTCTCCTCCATAAACCCACTTGTTTATAGATGTATTTTCTTGCTTGAACTATAGAAGTCTGTGTGTCTGTGTTTCTGTACCTGTGAGTACATGCAGGAGCCTGGCTGTTCTAGGAGGGCTGTTTGGAGAAGATGGAGGGGTATTTACTGGTAAGTTGTGAGCTCCCAGGTGATGGCATTTCTGTTTTTCAGAGTGAGGAGGACCCGGCAAATGCCCTTCTGGAACCCCTGTGGCCAGAGATACAACAGGAACTGAAAATTATTGAACCTGAAGAGGAACTCTTGCTCTTGACAGCAGCAGTCCCCAAGACAAGCTCAATTTCCGAATCCTCTCATTCAGTACAAACAGATAGTCTTTCCTCTGGCGCAGGGCAGAGTCCAGCACTTGCTGAACAGAAATCTGAAAGCAGATCATCACAGATAACTCAGGTGCCTTTGTTTGGTGCCAGTGGCATGGAGCAACAAGACAGCCTCCCCAGCTGCCAGTCTGATGCAGTTGTGCAGCAGAGTGGTACTTCAGCCCTACCCAAACTGGGTACTCTTCCAACAGGCTCAGCCACTCCAAAGAATCACCAGTCAGTGGTGGAGAGCAGGAGTGAATGTCTTACTCCTACCCCCGACTGGAAGCTTCATAGTCAATCAGAATTTAGTGAGATTGCCACTAGTGATGGATTATCTTGTTCCAAAGGAGCATGTCCAGACTCTGGGAAAGAAAAAGATGGCAGGTACCAGCTCCAGAGGGAAGAGGATGGTCTTACCAGAGTCCCAGAGACTCAGAGGGAGAAGCATGAGAGAATGACTGATGAAAGGGACACATTCTCCTCCAAGGCTGGAATCCAGGAGATGAAGGAAAGCAATGCTGTTAGCAGAACCCAGGATCCTGCTGACCAGGATGATGAGGACACCTGGACAGATAATGTGCAGAGCTTAGAACTTGTGGAGCCTTGGGAGGATCACCAGTGGGTTACAAGCCCTCTCCATTCCCCCACTTTTAAGGACGTTCAGGAGAAGATGACCCAGGAAATTCACCCACAGAGCCAGACAGCAGAGACATGCCTTTCTCTTAGACCGCGGTTCAGTCGAAGCCTCTCCTTGGACAGTAAAGACACAGTGCTGAGTATGTGGACTACCCCATTCTCTTTCATAGATGCCACTGACCACCAGAAGCCATGTGGTGACATTGTGCATTCAGTGACTTGTGAGCTGTCCAAAACACAACCCGTGTCCCCCTCTACTTTGGGCAAAGCTATGCAAAATGAGAATGGCCTAAGTCCTCCAGAAGATCTTTCAAAACCTGAGTACCCCCTTATCAGGGAGAAAGCACCAGGTGAGAAAGCAGGACCCTCCAGAGTTCCTCTTTTGGAGACAGAGGGAAAGAAAGTGCATGTGAACAAAGAAAATCCCTGGAGCCTGAAGCTTGAGTTGTCTTTGCCATACCGAAATAGCCCAGGCAGTTCTTCACAGACTAAGAACACAAAGGAGGAGTTACCCATCTCTCAGGACACTGCCCTGAGAGGAGAGACTGTCACCAAAACATTGTGTTCTGCTGCTGAGTCACAACTGAGTAATAAAGGTGAGGAAACACCTCACAAAGTAAAGACCAGGCCTTCATCCCTCAACCTGGATTCACTCCTCCAAGCCCCAGATTTCTTCACATTTGAGAGCCTATCCATGCCTTCTGCCCCTGGGAATCTCCTGTATGGGCAGAAGGAAGTAAAAAACAGTGATTCTGTCCCATCCCTGCCGACACATTGCCCTGCTGGCAGCAGGGGTATTCCCTGGGGGTCTCGTTTCAATGCCTCCGTGGATTTAGACTTGGATTACCTGGCAGTGGCCCATGCCACCACTGGCCGTCGTAACTCTGCCCCTGTCAGTGTGTCAGCAGTCAGGACCTCCTTCATGATTAAGATGTGCCAGGCTAGAGCGGTACCTGTGATACCGCCCAAGATTCAGTACACCCAGATCCCCCAGCCTCTGCAGGCTCAGAACACTGCTCCAGCTACTGAGAAGAAGGAAGTAGAAGCCAAGCAGGCCATCAGGCAAGCTCCATGGGTGGCATGGAGTCACCTGGAGGCCCCCAAAAGCCCACTGACAGAGAAGAAAACCAAAGCAGAGAAAGAAAACAGTGACCCTGCTCAAAAGGACTCAGCCTGTCCTTGGCATGGCAGCCTGGGCTCTCCACTGGAGCCATCTCAGTCCAGTCATCACCCTGCTCTGGATGCCCCTGTTCTGCGCCGAAAACGCACCTCTGGCGGGGAGACAGCTGGAGATAACCCGCAGTCTTCAAAGATAGAGAGGCCATCAGGGTTCTCCAAACCTTCCTACAGATCTAGGCCTGGGAGGCCCCAGAGTCTGATTCTCTTCAGTCCCCCATTTCCCATCATGGACCACCCCACCTCCTCAGCAGACTCCAGGGTATTGTTATCACCCATCAGGAGCCCCACTCAGACCACCTCTTTGAGCCCCATTTGTAGTGATCTGTCTGATCCTGCACGGACAGTGCCTGAGGGGGTAACACTGCGGAACAAAATGACCATCCCCAAGAACGGCCAGAGACTGGAGACCTCTACTAGCTGCTTCTACCAGCCCCAGAGGCGCTCTGTGATTCTGGATGGACGAAGTGGGAGGCAGATTGAGTAGCAGCTGCTTTTCCTATTCCTTTTTTGTGATGGTTGGAATGGGAGTGTCCAAGACCAACTCTGTTGCAATTTTGCTGGTTTTAAAACTATTCTGTGCAAGATGGACCTGAAGCCTTTATGGTTTCCTGCAAAGCTTTTGCTATGGAAGGTCATAGTATCTTTGTCTTGCTTTTCATTCTGTTTATTGCTCCTGCCTAGTCGCTCACTGTCTGTTTTTTTCATGGTAAGCCAGTCTCAGAGAACTTGCCTTTCTCACATCTATTTTCTAACAAGCCCTGTGAAAGTCTCATCCTCCCTATGGAAAAAAGGAAAAGCGAATCTCTGTATAATTAGAAAATAGGGCTGAGAGGAAACATTGTTACAAAACACTGCAGCTTGCGGGTGCAGGGGCACAACATCTGCTGAGGTGGTAAGTCCAGATGTTTGAGAGCTACTACCATTGCTCCCCAGACACCAGTGAAAGACTTTTTGATTTACACAGGGTAAATAAACAGTACAGGAGGCTGGGGATAGCTGGAGAGGAAGGTGAAGCTGGCATGAACAAATCACACAGGGTGTGAGACATCCAAGGATGTTCCAATGATAAACATACAACCCGAAGACGCTTCCTCCAGCTCTCTCCTTGCACCAGAGACATGCTCTTTCCAGCACGTGCAACGGCTGGAATGAAAGCAGCTGAACAAGAAATGCCTAGTTGTTCTTTCAGTCTTCCAAGTCTTGCTCATGAGTTTTGTGTGCTCAGTCACTTGTTCCTTGGGCACACAAGATCCATGTGGCTGAGGAATGAGCATGCAGCTGGCTGCCCAGTGGTAGAGACCCCTCAGGCTGAAAGCAGTGAAAGCCAAGGCAAGGTCATAACAAAGGCCAGTATCAACTATTTTCATCATTGCTTAAAGCCAGATGACACCTCTACAGCTGCCTCCAGCTGAGCTCCACACTGCCAACTGCACACAAAAGCAAGAGGATCTTCTTATCTCCTTGTCCTTGGGTTATTGCCCTTTTGCACCCTGACTGATATGTCTTTGACCCTTGGTCTTTCATTGTCACTATGTGGCATATCCCCAGGTGCTTCTTCAATTTTGTCTCCTGTGATTTTACACTGTTAATCTTTGAGAGTGTGGCTGGTTGCCACCTCCCTGGACCTCAGTGCTTTCAGATTTACTAAGAGTATGGTAAAGAGGATGATTTGTGGGACTGCAGAACAGATCCTGAGCAAGTCCTGAGAGAGGGGTTTGAAGTGAATAAAACTCTCTCCTGAAGGGAACAATAATGTTACAGGCAAATACATGTTCAGATATGCAACAGCTGCCATGGGAATAGAATTAAAGCTTCCTTTATAAAGCCTCTAACTCTGCATTCACCACAGGCTCATCTATTGCCTGATCTATAACTGGGGGTGATGGCAGTTAGGTACAGCCTGTGCTGTCTCTGCAATTTAAGTGTCAGTGGTGACTACAGAGGAGACAGGAACACAGGTGCTGCTGCCAGCACTGAGATTGTCCCTGTAATGTGCTTTCAGGGGCCATCATTCCTGGAGATGTCTGAGTCTGCAAGCTCTCAGATGGGTGTGATAGGCTACAGTTTGAGCAGGAAACTGGTAGGAAGTGCTATAGCCACCACAATGAATATCAGCCAGAATTTCCCAAAAGATGTGTGTTTAGGGCTTCATTTTCTGAAGTACTGGCAATTTCCAATGGTTAGTAAACTAAACCCATGTGCTCCCAGTCTGTACTGACTGTGTCACTTTATTAGTGCCATTGTGGCTGGAGGGCCCTGAGCCTCCCCACACAGTGTTTTCTCTCAACTCTTTAATTGCTAAAGGAGAGATATGCTGGAGTATTTTTGAGATGTTATGGGCCCACAAATGCAAGAAATATATCTTCAGCAGAATTTTCTCCTTCCATTTCCAAAGGGAATGTGAAAAAACAAGAGGGCTTTTCCTCGTCACCAGTTGCAGTCTTTGATCCTCCCCACCAACCTATTTGTGTATAGTGCCACATGGGAACAGAACAGAGGACTAAGTCTCTGCTGTCAGTTTTGTTGAGGGAGATTATTAAACCAGACGAGAGCCTGGAGTTCCTTTTTGGGTCCATGTTCTTTCACAGGCAGCAGCCTATGCTTTACCTGGGCAAGCTGTGGACAGCAGGCCCAGAATATGCAGCTTCATAACAATCGTATTATTTTACTCCCAGACCCTAATATGCCTGTGCAACCTCTTGTTAAAGCTAGGGAATTCCCAGTCATTCATGCTCCTCATAGTTAGCACAACTCCACACTGCACTTACATGGCTCTGCCTTATGGGAAGCTTTTAATCACCATGGCTGGGTTAATGACAAAGGGAAGCTGTAATGCAAGGTATTGTGGTAAGGTTTTAGAGGATGTAAAGGTTGTGGAAATGATGCCCAGGTTTTTTTGGCATCAACAAAATAGTTTACTTTGGACAAGGATTTATATTCTCTCATTTTCTGGAAGATTTGACTGCCAAGCCACCTGGAAAGGAGCTAGAGAAGCTCACAAAGTAATGCCTCAGAAGGAAAGGAAAAGGTGGCATGTTTAACCTTGTCATGTTAAAACCATTTATTTTGTCCTTCTTATTCTCATATAAGCTGATTTATGAACAAGAAATGAGGCAATTTGTATATAATACACTGTCTCAACTCTTAACCAGCATTTCAGTGATAGTGCTTTTGGCATAAGTGGTGAAACTCCTGCAACAGTAAGTTATTAGAAAACTTTACTTGATATTAAAGATCAGCTTCAACTAAAATCTGTTTCCAGACTATACTTTTAAAGGGTGTTTCAGAATTGGAACTCAGATCTGGGTCCTGGATTTTAATAAAGCAGAGAAGCTGCAATACCTCTATTTTCTAGCTTGATCCCATTTCTTATCTACAATTTCACCCCCAGCCTTCAGCTGATACATCCAGAGCACTTAAAATAAAGCCCCAAGTCTTGCAGAGATGAAAGCACATTCTTAGTTGCAAGGTGCCCTGTCGCATAGGTGTAATTGTTCTCAGCTCCAGACTCAGCCTTCTGCAGAGTCTGTAAAGCTTGATGATGAATACACGCTGATGCTGGTACCTGCAGTCAGCTTGAAGGACCAGAGCTTGGGAGTTGGACAGGGCCACAACACAGATACCACCTCCCATTGAATGGTGCTGACTGGGTGGCAGGAGCTTCCTAAGATCCAGCTTTTCTAACATATCCTCAATGTCAGTTTCAGGGTCAGATCTGATCTCTTTAAGAAAGGATTTCTTTCTTGTGTTTTTTTCTCCTTGGTTTTGGGTTTGGTTTTTATTGTTTCTGTTTGTTTGTTTGGGGGTTTTGTTTCTGTTTTTCCTTTGTTTATCTGTGAAACGTTATGAAGATGGACAGATTGGATTTATGGGAGATGAGTCTTGCCCAGTAGAACTAAGATAGTTTTTATTGGTATTATTGAAAGGACTTTCCTAAATAGACTGGTTCAACATCTGCAGCTCCACAAGGATCACTTCAGGGACCCTGAAGTACATTTCAGTTCTCCTGAGACTGTGAAAAGTAAAGGCTGTTCCCCAGTTTGCAGACGGTCCCAGTATCAGACACGACAAATTATCGCCAGCATGTGTTGTTTGTGGGATTTTACAAGTGGAAGAAAAGTGGGTAAATATCACTTATTCTTCCCATGTAGTCAGAGGGTTAGTGCAGCTTCTCTTAAACGTAGCTTAGAGTGAAATGCTAAGCTGGCAAAGGTGAGAATTCCTGATGGAAAGGAGGATAATGTTAGATTGTGTGGGAGCTGCCTTGCTGGCAGGAAAGTAAACAGAAATGAAGGTTGTATTTTACCTTATAAACCCCAGTCCTCTGGGCTGTCCATCTCATGTTATCACTGTAGAAAGACTGAAGTACTTATTTTTTCACCTTTACAACTTCAGAGGAACTTAAGTCTGTATTAGAGAGCATCCGTGAAGCCTGCAATATTTTCCCTCATCCAGTATCCAAATGGTGCAATCAAAATATTTTTTCTTTTTTTATGGATTCGAAACATGTAATGGTGAATATTTTTAAATTTTATATCTATACATAAAAGATCATTCTATGTAAATGTATTAGAAAAAGGAAATGTAATTAACATGAAGGAATTGCCTAAATAGTATTTTACACATCTGTGAAACTTGGGCAGATGCGTGAAACTGTTTTCTGCTGCTATGTTTGCAGCACTGAGAGTGTGAGATCAAATGGCTTTTTGCTCACAATGTAGCTAATTAGTTCTGATTAATCTGGGGTGGGCAGAAGGCCTGAATGTGCCTTCCTGAGAAGGTTCTTGTACTGGGCAAGGAGGGACAAGATCAGGGGAGACCAGAGTTCAAGGGCTGATTCAGCTTTCCACCACAAGCCTTTCCCAGGCCTTGAAAATATGATTTACTGAAGCATATACTACCTTTCAGGCATACCCAGATTTGCAGTAGTCATTTTTGCTTCTCTCAATCTCTTAAAAAAAAAAAGAAGAAAATCTCTAGGGGTGGGGGAGAAGCTACAGCTGATCCCTATTTTGTTTAACCTTTGCATGCTCCTAACTCATGTAAAGGATTGGTGATAACTAATTCTGCTCCAAGCAAGGAATGGAGGACTTCCCACTGAGTTCGACTGGAGATGGAGTTTGACTTTAACAGCCTCAGAAAGGAAGGATGGCAGAAGGCAAGAACTTTCTGAGGACTTCATACAGCAGTCCAGACTGTGGATCTTGTGCTTGCGGGTGCTAGTCCCCTTTGAAATATTATTTGCTGCCAGGTCAAGAGAAGGGCTGGAAATTGGACACTATGAAGAGGACAGTCTCTATCGCACTGGCCCTGGTTTTGTGATTATTTTTCCTGCTAGCTCTGATGAATTGCAGTTTTGTTTAGCTTTTTTTCTCTGAGGACTTGCCTGTCTCTGTGCATGATTGTCAAAAAAAAAAAATTAAAAAAAAAAAGAAAGGAAAGCAACAGCCACAAAAGGGATATTTTGCCAGGTCTCAGCCATGAGATTAAACTGGAGTTTTTATAAAAACAGATCTGTGCCCTAGTGATGTTTTGGAACCATTTATTTTTTTCTGGATTTGGTTTATGAATACAGTGCAAATGCTTTTGTCATCCTCTGACATGGAGTTTGAGTTCCCCTTTTGTTTTGTGAGTTGCCAGGGCAATTGTGTGGGCTTTGATGGTGAGGATTCGAGGTTAAAGCCTGACCACACACTTTTCTGATTGGAGGTTATAAGGTTGCTCTGCAGTTGCTCTGCAGCTCTGAAAACGAAGTGAGATTTGGAGATTTCTGTAAAGTTATTGTTATCTGAAATGCTTTAAAATTTTCAAGGGTAAAATAATCTTTTTTTCTTACCATTGCTGGTTCTACCAGGCTGAAGTTTCAGTGATGTGCAACTATATCCTCCTGTTTACCACATCTCCTGTAGAATTCTGCCTTGCCTGTGAACATGCAGAGCAATTCAGAGTAGAGTATGGAAAAGCTTTGTGATCCCAGTGCTTGTACAGCAGAATTCAAGCTGGAACAAGAGAAGTTACTATGAAAGCTTCTGGTGCATCATGCATGCACTTCTGTTGATTTGTAAAGGACAAGCAAGACCTTAAACATCTTATGAATTTTGTTCCTTAGCTCTCATTAAACCAATCTCTGAGCTGTAGCATGGAAGTGAATATTGTTATTATGTGTCCCTTATTCCATCCTAGGATCAGAGAGAGAAAAAAAAAAAAGGCGTGTTCTTGTGCTTGTAGCCACAGTTGGAACTATCTGCAGTGCAGCTTGCTCACTGTTCTCCCTAAAAGGCAGGTGAATCATCAGGTTAAATGAAATAATTTTTCTCCTACTCAGCAGCTGAACTCAGGGCTTGACTCCCTTTCCTACCTCCTTCATGACTTTACTTTCCCTTTAGGAAAATGCCTGGGTTGTGCTTCCTGCTTACCATGGCAACTAGCATACAAATTGGGAGAGAAAACCATGTTTGTTGAACTCCGGGATTGTTGTTAGCCGGAGCCAATTATTAGTGCTACATGATAACCGTATTTTCCTATTCTTTGTGACACAGTCTCACAGTGACTTGGCCATAAGGCAAGGGGAGAACCTCAGACTGCCCCACAGCATTCCCATGGTTATGAAAATTAGGCCAAAGGGACACTGCAGACCTGCTCATGCTCCAGTCAGCACTGTGTCCTAAATCAGGATGCTTAAACACATGGACCAGTGTTTCAGCCAGTTTCTTTTACCTGCATGACTCAGCGCAATGCCCTGTGTATGTTGTATTGGAAGCCACAGCTACAGCATTTTGGATACTTTCAGTTAAGCCAAAACCAGGATTGAGCAAGTTCCCAACCTGGCTGTTAACCAAGACTCAACCTTACCCAGCACCAAGGAGCATTTGACACTGATGTCTCTTGCATCCTCACTGCAACACAGGACTCCAACAGCTCTGGGCAGCAGGACATCCCACTGCTATCCCAGTGGCTGGGGCTAAAGGTCAGCTGGCAGCAAAGGGGAGGCAGGCAGTGCAGGGAAGGGAGACTGGCACAAGGCACCACCACCAACAAAAAGAACAGAATCATAAAAGCCAAAATAGAGAAAGGCAGTGAGATTTCTGAGTTCATTTTCCATCTGAGCAGGATAAACTCTTCAAAAAATGTGCCTCACCACAAGGGTAAAGGATGAACAGTTTCAGTGTTAAGGATTAGAAATGAATGGGATCTGCAAAGCTCAGATCTGCCCAGATCTGCTGCCCTCAGAAGTTAGTCATAGTGTGGTGTTAAAATTCAAGTGTTTGCCTCACTCCATAATTAAACAGGGTAGGTATTTTTGTATATCTTTTTAGCAAACTGCAGTGTGAGATGAGAAACAATTTGCAAACCTTGACAAGTCCTGGGAATTATGTTTGCAATTTGGGTCCAGATCCATCTTAAAATGGGACCTGTTTACTTCCATAGCACATCTGCTATAGAGGGTGCATTTCTCTGTCATCTAAATCCCTTATCTGAAAAGACCAGGAATTATATGAATACAGTGAGAGGAAATTAAAAAAAAACAAAACAAAAAAACCCCCAACTTTGTAGCTGCTTAAGAAAGAATCACAAGGCAAACAAACATGGGAGCAACCAGAGCTGGAGAAAGGAGAATAATACACATGATGGTTATTCAACAGAGGAAGTTTCTAGATAAGTAAACTCAAAAGGAAAAAAGCCCAACAGCCAACAGCCATAAGATTGAGTTGAACAAGTCTGAAGAATATGAGGTAACATTCGCTTTCCCTCTTCCTTCACAGGAATCAGAAGAATAAATCAGGAAAAAAAAATTTTTTTTCTATTTTTTTCCCTGCTGTGTGATAATTTGCTTTAAACATGAAGAGTCAGACAGTATAAAAGGACCAGGCTGGTTATTTACAGGGATTTTTTTAAGTGACTTGACTTTAGAGTCTCCAGCCTCTGTGCCAGCCACAGTACCCTGCTAAAGGTGAGCAATGTTTTTGGAAAAAGAGAGAGGTCCTGCATTGGCCTACAGTTAGCAACAGCCCTGGGTAACAGAGCAGCTCACTGCTCTTTTTCCTGTTGAGTATAAACCCTGAGCAGTCATAATCCACTCCTCCCAAAGTGGGATCTCTTAGAGACAGATGCCTGAGATTACAGGGACAGCTCTTGGAGGAGGTTCCCAGCATACCATATGTTGCAGGGGGTTTCCCCATTTGCCAAGGAGAGCAGGCTGCCAAAGATTGGAAGTAGAAGGATTCATTTATGAGCTAGTTTTAGGTCATTGGTCCCAATAAAACTTTGCTTGGCATGAGACCTTGTTGTAAGTAATATGAAAAACTAAGATGCCAGGGCAGTGAGCAGGAAAGGGAACGAATCACCTGAATCAGAAGATACTGAACACCACTGTCAGCCTGGTTCCTAGTTTTCCCAATGAGGTGTGTAGCCAGATCCAAGTATGGCACGTAATGGCCATTGTATGTCGTACATGAACCAGCAAGGTAAAGAAAAACAGGGCCTGAAAGTGTCTGTGCAAAGAGGTCTCATGCAGAAGAAGTGAGGGGAAAGGAAGAAGGGGTGGGAAAACTTGTTGGAAAAATGGGGTTGGGGCACAAAATACACAAAGGCAGCGCCACATTGCTTCGTTGCCTGAAAGAGCAGAGACCTTCAGCACTGCCAGCAACAAACATTCAGCAGTGTGAAAAACACCAGGTTAAGTTTCTGCATGTGTGGGAGGGCAGCAGCTGAGGATGTGGGGTTCTTTTTGGATTGGAGGACTCACTTCATCAGCTGTGAACAGAGGATGCTTCTCAGCGAGACTTTTGATTTCTCAGACCTGGGAGTATTGCAATAAATTAATAATCTAAAAATACATTTGGTAGCTCCATGGGAAGATTAAAGTGTGCTTTTATTGCCAAGAGAGGACTGTGAATATTCACACCTACAGAGAATAAATGCACAAAGCAAATCTGCAAACAAACCAAATGGCTTTCACCTGCAGCATTTTTTCCCTCATCCTGTCTTAGCAGGATGTCTTCGTCCAACAGTTCTAATACTCAATGCATATTGCCTTTTCTGAAGACCATGTACATCCATGCCTTCAGTAAGCAATCCAAACAGCTGAGAATGGCCAGGATTTTTTTTACAAGTCTCAGCTGACACATAAGCCTGTTCACTACCATTCCTGTCACAAACTCTATTCCTTCTTCACCCTTTCCTTGGCATCCCAGGTAATTTCAGAGGCTAGAATCAACCTTCAGAAGCACAGTTTTTTCTGATTTTTCAGCAGGATTTTTCTTTACTCTGATCAAGATCATTCTGTCATCAGTCTAATCTTCTCCTTCCCCCTTAGTTCAGGCAGATAAAGTTGTGTTTTATGTGGATGCACTGTGATATGTTTAGCGCTTCTTCACAGATCCACCATTGCCTGGACCACTTGGTCAGAACTTTTATTCATGTAGTACATAAATCATAAAGTGCAATAGGAGGGAAGGGCTTAAGAAGCAGAAAACAAATTTGAAGAACCCAAACCAAATTGACTTGAGCTGCTATTTATGTAATAGGTCAATGGTATCTTTTGCACCTGGTTGGAGCAGTTAATACTGCAATACTCTGTTTAAAGTAGTCTCAGTTTATCGTCTTCAAAATTCTGCAGCATTTTCCTCTAAATGCAGCGCTGTAAGCATACCATATTTAGATGAAACAAAAAGGTCTGAAGCAAAAGACCAGAGGAGGAAAATAATATTTGATCTTACCTGCTTCTGTGGTCCTACAGTTTTCTCCAGGCAGATGTCCAGTGACATCCATAGTCAGAAGGCCTTACTAGCTTCTAGAAAGTCCCACAGCCAATAGTCTCATTCATTTGCAGAGCTGCTTGAGTTTCAGAAAAACCTCAAACAAGAGGCCCTTATGCAGGAGGGCAGCTATCCACAACGGCTGCCACGACCAAGAGTTATTGGAAGTGTTTGGCCAAGCAAGGACAGAGTCTGTGCCTGCCATGTCCTTCCTACCCCTCTCCTGCCCCTCTCCTCTCCTCTCCTGCCCCTCTCCTGCCCCTCTCCTCTCCCTCTCCTCTCCTCTCCATTTCTGACAGTACCCAGTCTTTACCATTGCTCCCTAACTTGGCAGATGCTGATTCTCTTTAGATTTCTTTACATTTATGTATTACTGTAGCTTTCACCAGCATAAACTTAAAAACGCCCAACCCTACCACCAAACTTCCCCCTCACCCCCTTGAAAACCAAACTGACCTACACAGTCTGCATGGTCAATCCATGACTCAAGTCTCACAACGAAAGTGCTGAAGACTAATTTCCTTATGGAATTTCTTAGAGTCCTGAGTCTGCAAGACAGTCACCACACCATAGAACATGGGGAGTGCCTGATCCATGAGAATTGCCAGTTCTGAAGGCATAGTCTTATGGAAAACTCCTTCTATGTTGAAGGGATCCATTTCATCCTCAAGTTCTTCACCCGTGTATCTTCTGCCTCCTCTCCCCCAGAACTCTGACAAAGAACTATTTGGCTGCTGAATTTCTGTAGCATGCTGCATCTTGGTGCTTTAGCACTTCTGTTACAGGATGTTAGAACCTGTCATTGCCCCACATGTCCCAGACACAGACCTTTATTATTTACCCTTCCCAAAGACACAATCCTGAATGAGAGAAAAAAAATTAGCTTCCACTTCTTTTTAATCAGTATTTTGGTGAATATACAAAAACAAATAATCAAAGCAGATGGCAAGCAACAGGACCCAAACCAGTACATTTTTGGAAGAGGCTTCACTTAAAACAATCTATGTTGCTCTAGGAAACTCTCTATGCTCTAGGAGCATGTTTCTCACAATACATTTAACTACTGAAGTATTCACTAGGAAAAACACCAGCTCAGTCTGGGCCAAGGTAAACAGCCTTTACTGAACAGAGTGAAAACTACAAGTGATAATGAAAGGACTGGGTTTGGTTCAGTTAGCCCCTTGTTTGTTTTTTTTTTTTTTACAAGAGTTACTCATGGTCATTTTTTGCCTTTTGCCCTACCTGATCCAGGGATATGAAGGGAAACAGCACAGGGACCATCTACACACAGGTAGCTGAAGCAAGAAGTACAATAAACCAGGAACATGGGACAGCCTTGTTTGCAAAGGCAACTACAGCACAGAATCCCTTGTATTCTGCCCAAATTCTAGCCTGTAGATGTTTGAAATCTTCTGTGAAGTACGTAACAGCTTTTTTGAAGGAGCTGCTTGTTAGCAAGCGGAGCTTTTTCTGGAGTGGCGCTTCTGAAGGTAGGATCACATGCAGTAGTTTCAACAGTGACAGGAGGTAGCCTAGCACATAGGCAGCATATTGCTGATGAGTATACTAGCCTTTTTTTGGGCTTGACTAGCAACTGACTTTTTATCTGTGACATGTTTTTATTGCTGACACACTTAAGTGCTCAAAAAATCTGCCTTATTCTAAGGCCAGGGTGACAGTGACCAGCAAGAGAAGTTAAACAGCAAAATATAATATATAGGTCTGTAGTCTTCTTTCTTGCAACATCCATCCTTATTGGTCACAAGAGGTTACAATTTTGCTCACATAGCCCTTGCTGGAGCATTGTAATTCAAACTAATTTCAGAGAGACATTTTTCTGGAGCAAGTGTATATGGACATTTTCTTTTCTGATGTCATCAGAGAACAAATCAGATCACTTTTTTCTCATCTTATGCTCCATAATTTCTTGCGCAGTGAAAGAAGGATTGTGCCTCAGCCAGGAGGCATTAAGGCTGCAGAACAAGGGGCAAAGCAGGGACAAGAAGATTCTTTCCTGCAGTCATCAGTTCTTTGTGTCAAGTTTTTGGAGGGGCAAAAGTATAAATAGGAGAGGTAGTGGGAAAACTCCAAATCCTCCATGGAGAATGGCAAGGGAGACAAACAAATGCAGTTTCACACGGTTCTTCAGGACACCTCTGTGGACACCAGGCCTTCAGTATTCAATTCTACTCCAGTAGAACATGGTGGCAAGAAGGACGCAGAACTGAAATGACAACACTATTAAGTTTCTCTGCCCCTCATTTCCTTCTCTTCACCTCTCCTCCAGCCCCATTTAGTCCTATTAGTAGGAGAGGGCAACAGAAATTCTTGAAAAGCAAAGCCTGTTCAGGCAGCAGAAGCTTAAAGTTTTTTATCTGCACAGAAACTACACAGTAAAGAAGGAAGATACATTCAGTTATAACTATTCGACTTTATCACTCATCTCACTGGGGACTATCTGTCATGAAGCTGGTGAGCCCTGAATATTGAATACACTGCCTAAAACAAAATCTTCACATTACAATCTGAATTATCTATCATGATAATCCAATGCCCTTCACAAAGAAGCATCTGCAAGCTGTGTTTGTTGTGTTGTATTGCTGAGATGGCAGCATTTTGCAGCAGGCCATGGCAGGCTGGAAGGCCTCCTAGTTCCTCACCTTTGGAAGCCAGAATGGAGGAGAGTTTGTAAATGCAGCCCTTACTGGAGCAGCCTACAGGCAGATTTGTGATAAATGAATGACAATAATCTATGGACATTTTAAATGCATCAGTCCTGTCATTTACCTCCACCCAACTGGGTGCAGTAAAGAGAAGAGCAAGAGAAGAGGAAGTAAAGGCAAATATTAAGTACTTACAGTCCAGCAGAGGATGGCAAAGCCAAACCAGGCAACACCCCAGGCATGTGTGTTCACTGGCCCAGAAATAGCATCATAACAACCCTGAAATACAACCAAGTATGACTCAACACCAGCGCTGAGCCTGTACTGCAAGGTGACAAACTTAACCACCCCTGAGAGAGACTGAGGTGGCAAGGTGGCATGCTCCTCTCCTACTGCCCTTTGGGTAGCTCAGGTCTCAAAAAACCAAGCCAGAGCTACACTGCTTATTGACAACTTGCAGATAACCTACCTGTTTCTGGCTCCAAATACAAAGTAGACCTATCACAAGCACTTAAGGACAACTTGCTGTGCCATCCACTTGCCAAGTACACTTAGATAACCAAACACAGTTGACACAGAATTGACCTTCAGAATCAAGAAGTGTCAAGAAAATTTGGAAGCTTGAATGACTTCTAGAAATGTAAGCTAGTGCAGAAGGTGATGCTCATGACCCAGCAGCCTATGGAATAGGACATGATGGTCTACTGAAAAGTTCTTCCTTGAGGAAGAGAACTGCTGATTTGCTCACTCATGTTGTATACACTCATATTCAGGCTAAGTTTGATTTAGCTGCTGTCCATCTACCTGTTAGAGATGTCACTTCTTACCAGTGGCTTAGGAGATTTCTCTTTCCATCAGGAAAGCCTTTATCTTAAAAAAAATGGTCAGGACTCTACAGGCATTTCTTCTCCTCCAGAAAGCTTTTGAATGCCTGTGACTTACAGTGAAGGAGAAAGGATATTCACAGTGTCTTTCCCTTCCAGCAAGGCACTTTTGACTAACATATGATCTGAAAAAAACAGATATGATCTTACATTGCTGTTATAGTAGCCAGGCACTCCAAGTTTGCAGCCATCGAGGTTGATAGGAAGCCCTTGTGCATTCAGGACGCAGCACATCCGTGGCCAGGGGTAGTCAGCGTCACTGTGCATGTGGCGGAAGGCAGACGTGTACTCCTGCCAGTCGGAGGGGCCCAGCACACCACAGCAGTGGTTCTGCAGGGACAGAGAAGGGAAAGGGTCTTTGTGGGCCCAGGTCACAGCCCTGCACATGTCAGGACACTGGTTAGGCATTAATCACAGATTTATGGGAGAGATTTTTGAAGTACCTGCCTTTGACAGTCTGCCATCTGATAAACGAGCTAAAGTGGGGGCTGTGTCAGAACTTTCTTTAAGGTTCATAGCAGATGCCATCCTCTTTATTATCCAGCAGTCCCAAGGAGGACTTGAAATTCCAGGCTTGCAGAGCATTTAGTAATTAGTGACTTTTCAGTGTTATTACCTGAAGCATGAGTTCATCCCATGTCTTTGTGACCTCATTGTCGCTGTTATTGGCTGGCTCTGACTTCTGATAGCTCTCCAGCATTTGCTTCAGGAAGAGCTCTGGAGTGAGCTACAGAAGAAAAAAGCCAACAGAGAAAAATGAAGAACTAAATAAGTGGCCGTGTAAAGCAAACACAGGGTTATTTGGGGAGGGTTTGTTTTCTTGTTTCAGTGTCCTGCTGAAGAACAAGAATGTTGCTTCTCTGGTTTTACACGCAAGAATAAAGAGCAGGATTTGAGGAGCAGGATCAACAAAGATGAAGATTTCAAGCCGGCACTACTAGATGTAGATCACAAGAGCTGTGCAGAAGTTATGGATTGGTTTTAGTATGTTGGAACTAAAGCACCACAAATAATTTCCCTCCTCACAGTATTTAAAATAATTAATATAATATTTCCCTCACCTGTAATGCTGCCTGGAGCAATGTTAACCAATGCTATTTTTTCCTTAACTATAAGATTGTAAACATTTTAAAATGTTAAAAATAGCAAAACTATGTTAGAAAGAACAAAGTTATTTCTTTGATTAGAACTTGTGTTTCCCAGTGCATTTAAAAGAATACATGAGGAAAGAAGTACTCACAGAGTCTTGGTGAGTTGCTGCTGTGATGCAAGAAGCCATTTCAAATGCAAACGTGATCAGCATCAGAATGATGTACTATTGGAGAAAGAGAGCAGAATGAGTTTTTGGAGAAACAGTTCCGTATTTTTTTTAATATTAAGCCAGAAACACTGCTTGATGCAAAGGTGGCCAGGCTATTGTATTCCCTCTCACTCAGCCTGAATGTTCTCATAGCCCTTCCCTGTGCTTGTTTCAATTTGCAATCTGCTTTCTCGAAGGGGAATAACGAATTGTTCTCCATCACACAGAAAAGATTTCATCAGAACCTCATGGCATTAAGACTACCCTGCCTCCATGGAAAATACTTTGCCCTTTTCTTTGTTGAATTTCATTGGCAGCCTATGTTTGTGTCGTATGTCCTCCTTTCACTTCCACTTGCCAGCTATAAGCTTTTCAGCAGGAAGCTGTTCACTCCTAGTAGGAGAGACTGTACTTTGGGGAAACAGAAGGTGCAATTTAGGGTGTCATTCAGATCCCCCTGATTTTTCATAATCAGATTTCCTGAACACTCCTACATTGTAAGCAAAGATTCCTCATGAAAACAGATTCCAAGTGTCACCTCTCACAAACTCTTTCACTCTTTCTTTTCCCTTTACGGCATAATCCCTTTGACATTTCCATATTTTCCTTGGAGTTCTCATGTACTTTTCCTCCTTCCACACTTTATAATGCTCGTCTCTGATTTAAAGCATTTTTTTCCTACTAACCCCAGCTTCTGTCCCTTGTACCCTCTCATATATCCTAAACCAGAGCCCTGAGTTTCAGCCAAGACACCAAAATTCAGAGTTAAGGGAATTCTGTTTCCTCATCAGTCTGCTGGCATACTCCTTAGCCCAAGAGTTCAGATTTCTGAGTGCCTCTTATCTAAAAGAGACAGCCTGTAATAGCACAGTAATCCAGAGAGAACTCATTCCAGAGTTTTTGTCTCTACCCTTCATTAATGAAAGCACCAACCAAGTTTTGCCATTGCCAAACTAAAGGATTAAGTAAGACATTGTATAGAGATTTGTCCACATCTAAATATTGTCCTTGCATTATCCAAAGCTCTGTCCCCACTCCTATAATTTCTGTCTGCCTGCTGATGTCTTATGTTCTTGATTGCACCCGTATCTGGTATCCTGACACTAATGCCTTGTACAGAAGTCATTACTTATCAGCTCCAAAACTGAATAGTGTATGATAGCTGAAAAACAGTAAGGCGTGGGGAGAAACAAGGATCTAAACCACATTCCAGCTATATGTGATTGCACAGTGCTCCTGCATTGCTTCAGGGCAAGGTCAGGGTCAAACCAGTCAAACCTTCACTGTGAGTATCTCCACTGATTCCCTCAGCCTGGTTCAGGAGTTTCTTGTGCATGAGTCTTCACAGGAATCACCTTCTGGGACACCACAGCCATGATCAAGAGGAACATTTGGCTCCTTTTCAGTATAAAAGTTGTCTTTGCTCATTGGTTGATTCCCAAGGTGATCAGGGATACTAAGGCAGCGCTTGTTCAGTTTGGCAGCAGTACAAAGGCAAATTTTGCTACACTTACCACCAGCAGCAAGGTCCTGCTGGCCTTAATGACGCCAATGATACCAAGGATAGACAGGGCAAAGAGTGCAAGGCCAACAAAGATGCCAATCCAGGCAGCAGCGTAGATGTCACTGTTTACTGTGGCTTTCAGCAGAGGGTTGAGATCATGGGGGTTAGACACAAAGTAGATACACTCTGCTGTCAGGGCAATGCCGCACATCTGAGAAGCACAAGAAACCCATTAGTTCAAGGCTCCCCAAAGAAATAGAAAAGACAGAAAGAGGTGTAGAATGCTTTTCTTTCATTCAACTCCCTGCCAAGTGGGAGCAACCCAACTCCTCCCCTGCCCAGCTCTACAGTCTCTTGCATTGGGACTTCACATAAGAATTGCAGGCAAATCTCACCCAGCCTTGATCTGAGAGGTCATGCCTAGGACTTGAGGATGTTAAGAAAGAATGAACAGAACCATTCCATCACTATGGAGAGAGGTGGGTGGAAAAATGTTGGTCTGCTCCTGCTGACAGTTCTAAGGCTTTTCCCCTAGCACCCATCTTGGTATTGTGGATCTGCCCCTGCTGTCCCTTTCCCACCCAACTGATCATCTAGGACAACTCTCCTTATCCTCTTAGTTCACACTATCTATGTGTGGACTTCACGTGTGAAGAGGGAGAACTGCGGTTTTAGGCAGTGTCATACTGGAAGAAAGCCTCCACCCATACTTGTTCCACCTCACTTACCCCAATGACCACATTCCCAAAGACTAACAGACCCTGCAAGATGTGTACACAATCATCATTTTTTGCCATCTTTAATTCTTCATGTAACCTAGAAAAAACAAATGCAGTCTTCAATTAAATCACTAGTACAATATGCTCCACTCAGAAATACAAAGTATCCATGAGGAGAAGCATAGACGGAACTTGCCAACCTGTCTGTACTCCTCCCATCTCTTGCTTTACCAGAAGTTTCAGAGGAGACCTCCCCAGGTGTTAATCTGCTAGCTCAAACTGTCTCTGATACTTGAGCTACAGAAGGTTGGGACCACTTTGGGGGCAGCGGGTGTCTTCAGCTGCCTTTTGGGTAGGATTTTCCTCATCACAACAGCACTCACAACAACCTCAGCTCATGATATGTCATTTCTATCTGGCCAAAACCACCAGCCACATCTGGATGGAGAGGGGAGAAGTTCAGCACTCTCACCTCACTCCTAATGCAAAGGAGCCAGCATTACTCCAGGGCATGCTATCCTGGGCCATTTTGACCAGCACAACCATGGGACTGAACCAGTAACCACAGTGCTCTGGCTGTATCCCCCACACACCTACAGCACAGGGCTTTGCTAAGAGTAGCCCCATCTCCCACCTGTACTGGGAATGGGAACTGAGTCTCCCAAGTCAGGTGTGAAGGAGGAAGGGAAAGAGGGAGGGGGCAGCTCAGGTTGCAGCTGGCTCATGGGAGCCAGGCTAAGTAGCATTCCTACTGAATTCCTGAGAGTGTGTGTGCGTGTGTATATATATATATATATATATATATATGTATGTATATATATGTATATCTCCTGCAGTCTAGAGTCAGGTGCCCTGCATCAAATTCATCCCCTTCCAGAGAGAGCAGCATAAAGGCATCACTCAGAGGTATGAGACCTCTTGGAGAAAGAAGTTCAGACAACCAGAACCCACCAAGATTTTGTTTCAAAGGGATGGAGCAAATGTGCATGGAGAGGGTAAGGGGAAAAATCCCAACCCTGAGACAACTGTATTTATCAGGTGGCTAAGAAAATATAAATCAGGAAAGAAAGACTGCAGTGAACCCAGCTTGAGCAAACAACAGGAAAAACTGCTTGAACATTCTTCTTCTTCCGGAGTACCTGGATTTGTGCCTCTCTTTTGCTGGGGCCACTGACTTCACAATTCTTCAAAGAAGCTGTTGGGAAATACGAGTAGACAAAGCTGTCAATGAAGGGGAGCTTTCTGAGGAACAGTGCATTGTGAGACCTCTCTAACAATGCCACCTCCTGCCTCCTCAGCAGCTGCCCTTTTAGGGGTATGCAGGACTTCCAACAGTGACAGATGAAAACCAGGCATTTCCTACCACTCTTTCTGCAGTAGTTTGAGGATTAGGCATGCTGACATCTCCAGTGCTCTCACCATTATATCAGCAGAGTGCTGAAGTATTTTTGTATGATAGCATGTATAGGAATTTTTTAATAATATGTGGCCATTGTTTTTAAGTTGAGAAAACATTTTTAGTCCCAGACAGCTGTTTGGAAGCCAGACCCAGTATACATGAAACTGTATGGCTCTGTATTTGAAAATGGCATGCTCGTGAGGTCAACCTGGATCTCTGTCCCTGCCAAACTTCCTGACCAGCCAGGGTGTCCAGGCTGTCTTGCAGGTCAAATCTGAATGTGAGCAATGTTCAGCCATGTGCTCTATAACACAACACTGCGGAGTCTGCCAAACCTAAGATAAATCCGTATCTTTCACTCATCTGAAAGCTGGAGAGACCACTTCCTGGCTCATGGACCTGTGTCCTGCAAAATCCAGAGGCATTAGAAAACCCTTTAGTTATTGCCATCTAAGGGACATCACAAGCCAGGCAGCAGTCCAAAAAGCAAGGAATTCCTTCCTGCTTGAACACAGGCACTTGAACTCTGACTGCTACATGGAAAAGTGGGTCTGTTCCAGTTGCAGTGTATAAAGCTATGTTGAGTGTGTTACCCTGTTCAGTGTAACAACAGCACTCACACCTTGTACGTGAGCCATTCATCCAGCCCAAGCTCTTGCCTCTCCACAAGCTGGCTTTCGTCTCCTTGGCAGGTAGAACCTGGCTCACTCCTGTCTCCCCCTGGGCAGGTAGTATTGCAGTCACATTCACTGGAGAAAACAAGGCCCTTTTCTCAAGGTGAGCTCACCTCCAATGGGCTACCATGGTTGTGAGGAAAGCTGGACACAGTCACCACCACAGGTATCAGCTGGAAAATGGTAAGTCTCCAGACAACCTAAGGTTCTCCAGTACCTTAACTAAGTTCAATGGGATTGCAGTGCAGGGGAAAGCAGAGAGACCAGGAAGAGGAAAAGGGAAGGAAAAAGGATTTACTCTAGACCTAAAAAAACCCACTGTTGCCATATTTCTATGAATTATCCCTCTGCCTCCAAGTGATTGGTGCCAAAAGAGTTCATTTCCTGGTGTCCATTTTATTAATCCGTGCCACCTGGGTCAACCCCTTGTCTGACCTCTTCTCCCTTGCAGATAGTCCACTATCACCATTAGCAATGAGAAACCAAGCAGGTCTCTCCAAGGCCAAGCAGGCCATCTGCAAGGATGTGACAACAGTTGGGTAGCTGGAGAGTTGATTCTCCAATGTGTCCCAGAGAAGCTGTTGGAGACTGGGAGCTTTCCACCTGCTCCTCATGCCTTGGAGATGAGCTGCGTTTAGCAAGAGCAGTTTGCACAGCGGATGACTACAGAGGCATGAGGCAAATTTGGCTGGCATACCTGAGGCAGGTTGTGCACAGATGTGGCTCACAGGCACCCCCAGATGCAACAGAGGTGGGCAGCCCTCCTCCCAACCCCCAGAGACACAGCTGCCAGCAGCTTCTGCCTGTGGACACAAATGCAACTGGAGGTAGAGAAGTCTTCTTCTTGGGACTGTTAAGATTAGTTTTATGACCCAAATGCAGTTTCCTGAGGTTTCAAGAAAACCCCTGAGGAAACTGGAGCTTCAGTTGCAACCATTATCCAAAAGTTCCGCATAAGAAGGCAGCCAGGTCATGGAATTTCAACCTTGACCTGGTGTTCCTCGGCACATTGTAGAAACCCTGCAATTTAGGCATGACCTATCTAGGTCTGAAGTATTCAATTATCACTATCACAGACTTTGCTCCATGCTCCAAGCAGCTTTGGAAAAGTGTCTGTTGCTCTCATTGTACCAAAAACTCCTGTGTCCCTCCTGTGGCACATACTTCTTACTCTTCCTGACATTCTTCACAACCAGTACAACTGGTTGTAACTTCTTCCCTTTCCTCTCCCCTCACACCATCAAAACATCCCTTACACTCATGGGGGTCCAGCTGAGCCTGCCAGAGCCTAGGAGAAGAGGTAGCCTTGCCTCCCCCTGGTGCTCCACAAGCTGCAGACAATCAATTATTTCCATGCCCTTGAAGCTTTCTTGACCTCCCCTCACTTCCTTTACTCTCAGTATCTCTGAGACCCTCAGCACAACTGTGGAAGATGAAAAGGAAGGTCCTTTCCAGAGGCTGGCTTCTGTGCTTGTATTTTAGGTGATAACGTCATGCAGGCTTTGAAAGGATGCTCTTCTGGCAACAATTCCTGGATTCAAATGGGCTTTGGGGTTTGTTGTGTATCCCTCACACACATTGTACTGGTCAGTCTTTTGAAGCCTTCACACCCTGTTTCTATAGGTTGGGACAGGATTTCAGTAGACTTACATATGAATTCCCCTATCTTAGCCTAGCTCTACTCCATCTCTAGTCAAAAAAAAAAAAAAAAA
>PYHW01009617.1:705144-729158 GCA_013186435.1 Turdus rufiventris
AAAAAAAAAAAAAAAAAAAAAAGGATAAGAATTCTTCCCAACAGAGAACCAGGTGGCATTTTCATTGCCTTGCATTTTGCGCTAGCTGTCAAGCACTGGGACAAAGGGACGTCCCAAAACATCCCTCTGAGCATAATTTTCTTCTACACCCTGCTCTTAGAGGTTTCTCAGCATGGTGGTGGGGCTTGCAGGGGCTTCACATCACCCCTTGTTACCTCCCTTTCCCTCAGCATTCCTGCTCAGGGCGTTGCATTCTCATGCCCTGGTGCAAGGAGGCAGAGACAAAGGATGCATTTGTTTTATGACTCATGGGCTCTGCCCGCCTTGGCTGAAGGGCTCTGCACCACTCAAGCATAGCTGAGCAAACCTGGCAGCTCAGCATCAGAATCCTGATCCCTGCCTGTGCAGCTCTGTGGGGCAGTAGCCTGGGCACCACCCTTGTCCAAGCCCAACTGGAGAGAGCATGTCTCTACAGGCAGGAGCAAGATGCGTGGGCTAGCCCTGGGGTGCTGATGGAAGGAAGTCACCCAGATGGAACCACTGTCAGAGGTGCTGTGCCAAGGCCAGTGCCGGTGCTATGGGAGGTTTCTGTGAGCCACAGTGCACACATCCAAGACCTTATATTGACCCCGATGCATCATGCAATAAGCCTACTTTTGAGCTTTAAAAAATTCGTTATAATGGAAAATTTAGCCCCTAAGGGGCTTAAGAAGAAGGTATTTTCCAAGTGCTTGAGACACCTTGAGAATTACACAGTTTTTAAGAGGATGTAATTTAATATGTTAATGATGAATCGCTTGAACTCCACTGTAAAAAGCCGAATGTTTTACTGAATATCAGTTCATCATATGTTTACTTATTTTAAAGCAAACATCTCCAGGGAACACAAACCCATGCACTCCTCCTGCCCTGCTGCACTTTCCCCAATGCTCCACCTCCCCTGAAATGCAACCACCTCTGACAGAAAACTGCTTTTGAGCTAGGAGTCAACCACACTCAGAAATGGAAGAGGCAGACAGTTATTTCATGCTACCAGTGGGGAAAAATAAAGCAAAAACACAGCTCAGCATCAAGCAGGGGTCACAGACTAATTAAGTTTCCTTACAAAGAGATTGCTATGAAATGAAGCCTGTGTGAACAGTGGTACAGCTGGTAAATCATCATCAAACATAATTACCTCAGAAGTAGAGCTGAAAGGTAGGTTTTTTCTGTCTCCTTTATTAGCTCAGCACAGCCAAAACAAGAGGGATTTTTTAACTTTCCTATTTTCATAAGCAAGGGGGAACTACAAGATTTGTCTTCCTCTACAACAATTTTTCCTTTTTTTCTTTTTTTTTTTAACACTCAGATTTACAACAGATTTAATTTTTCCATTCCTCCTCCCGTCTTTAGGAGAAGAAAAAAAATGAAACAACTTAAAAGAGCTATAGAGAAGATACAGCCTGAGGTAAGAAAAATTAAATATTTAATAATTTCCTACAGTTAACCTTGTTCAGGTACTAGACTCCCACATACCAAACACAATCTAGGGACTAAAATAAAAAACATTAAACATAAGAGCTGTCTTTTCTCCGAATAGACACTTATGGCTATTTAGACATAGACACATGCCTATTTAAAAGGAAGACCATGACCAAAGCAAGGCACTGGCACTCACCGCTCTATTCTTGTGATGCTTCCCAGCAGAAATTCCAACCCACCTGCAAAGCTGAAAAGGCCTTTTTCTCCCACCTCCGCTGCTCTTTAAAGAGCCCAGGTTGCTTGAGGAACATGCTGTGTGATTGGTGGGGTGCCCATCACATGAGGAAAACTTTTTTTTCTGGCCAAACCTGTTCCCCAGTCCTCCTGGGACCAGAGGGTGTCACTGTGATTCTTAGATCATATTGGAATGCCACTGTGCTGAAAACACAAAGCTTTAAAGAATTTCTATTATTATACTCTCAAAAGGGTGGATGAGTGAGTCAGTCATATGAGGTAGTTGAACTTTAAAGAGGATAGGCAAGTCGGAAGGACATAAATATATAAGGATTGCTGGATCACTGTTTGAACATAAGTATAAGAAGAATGTACTGAATAGAAAAAGAAAGTAAATTAAATTTAATGTCTTAATTTAATTATGTAGCATGGGAAAGATCCAGTGGTTTGGGTTGGATCCATTTTCATTTTATTCAGCTTGGAATTTTTTTGGAAACAGAAGTGTAAGTGTTGGCTACTCTGCAAGACACTGTGGATGACATGACAAGTGGGGAGAATATTCCATTTCCTTCGGCACTCTGGATTTTTCACATAGTCCTGTTAAGATGGAGCGAAGTCAAGCACAGATATATATATTAATTGGCCTGTGATGAACTGAGAATGGCTAAGGCTGAGGAACACAACAGAAGAGGAATGTCTCTCACCTTTGTCTCCCTCCCTCATTCCAGCACAAGTTTGCTAAAAGTCATGATTCACATTACTGGTGCCTTGAACATGTCTCTGGCAAAAGCACAGGTGGTTGTACTTGTTGTTTTTCATCTGCTAATGCAAAAACTAGCCAAATAAATGACAGGCTTGGGAAGGGTAATGGGAATTCCATGATATTAGCGCCCTGCAAAAAGTCAGAAACAAACATGAAAATAACATGTATATGTCGTATTGGTGGCCATCCTGGCAAATATTTTGTGTGAAATTAGTGAGCAATAGTTCTAAAGTCTTATGGATCCCTTGGTACTTGTAGACAACCGAAGAGAGATCCCGCTCTCCCATGAGATCTGTGTAAGATTAAACTCTGAATAAAGGATAGTACTTTTGGCATTTCCAGTTCAATAAGGTATCACAGCCATAAGCAAAAGGAGACCCAGTCATTGCAGCCAGCCCGATCTAGTAGAAAAGGACAAGAAAATAGTCCCTTTGGCCCTCAAGAATACAGATGCAGACTGGTCTGGAGTTAAATGATTCAGACCTTCTTGCCCACTAATTTTGCTCTCTATAACCCATGCAGTCTATTTTAGTGCAGTTGCCACCCCATGTTTTGGCAATGCTGGTGGGACCAGGTGTTTCACACCAGCTGGTGTGCTGGGCTCTGGGAAGGCAGGCTCCCATCATCATTGTTGGACATTGAGAGCAGCTGGCAGAGGTGAAAGCAGTGCATCCACCTCCTGAGCATCACAACTGGGTTGATCTTGAGGGCAGTGATTAGGCAAAAGCCTGCCATGGTAAAACACCCCATCACATCTCAGCTGGGAGGAGAAAAGAGGCTGCAACTGTGGAAATATGGTCTTGGGAAAACAAGATGAGGAAGAGAGGAGAGGGAAGTGAAAGCTGGCAGTGAAGTTCATGGTCTTGCCAATCACCAGCACTGAAAGTGGCTGCTGGGAGAGAATCCTGGTGCAGCTGAGTTCTTGCAGCTCTGTAGCCCTGTCCAGGACACTGCAAAAAGCTGTTAGATCAAATCCTTGTTGGGGCTAGAAGAGTGTTTTAGTCTCGACTGGGTGGTGGCCACCCTTCAGCTGTTGTCACCACTTGGCTCTCACAGTTTGTTAATCTGGTTTAGAATCTGGGTAAGAATATTTTTATGGTCCCTGGAGAGAAATATGATATAGGAAAGGAGAGGCTTGGGATGGGGGTTTTGTTTGCTTCTTTGCACTTCTTTTGGTGTGTGCTAACAAGGTCAGACTGTGAGCTTACATGAATGCCTGTGCAGAGCAGAGGGTCAGACAGAGAAGGGAGATGGGAGCAGAGTGGGGCTGACAAGTCAGTGCTGGGAAGCCCCTGTTCCCACAGGGGTACCTCTAGCAGGGTGCCTGCAGCTGTTTTGGCCTCCCCTGTAGGACTGTGTCTGTTCTGGCCTACTTCAGATGCACCAATGCTTCTATACAGCCAGACCCATACATTTGTATGGGCCACAAGCTCTTGCACACGTGAAAGCTCCAGACTCCTGAGAGTGCACACCCTGCACAAAACCATACCTGTGTACATGCACGGGTACAAACCCATACACATGTGTGCTTTGTGTATCCAGACACAGGTCCACATATGTGCACACCTGTGCTGTGAGTAAGTTAAAGGCAAAGTGGGACTTGGAAGAGAAGACACATTGCCATTTGGGGTTTCATCTTCAGGGACAGTCAGATGCTGAGGCCCCAGCCTGGCTTATTTTCAGATGAAGGTGGAAGATGAAATTTCTCAAGAGATCTATCACTTGGTTACTGCAACGTGCTCAGTGGGTGACAGGGCAAAGTTAGAACATGCCTGTCACAAAGTATGCTGTGTTTATTCAAAATTTGCATGGAAGGCATGCTGGAGGATGCCTAAAATTGCTGAAAAGGGCTGATTAGATGTTGTGCTTAGTTCCAGTGTGTTGGTTCCACACTTCACCTTTAAGAATACTTTCCTGCCTTCCTGAATCCTTTGAATTTCTTCTCTTCATAGTATGGAAATCATGATTTAAGGCTGAGATAATATGAGCAGGAGAAATTAAGGAGGGAAAGAACACACAGAGAGTAAAAGGAGCTTATGGTTAAAGTAGCAGACACACAGGAGTCATCTCTGTGACCCCCTCATGTCAGTGTCATGATGGAGCCACTGCCATCCATGAGCAGGACTGCATTTTCGGTATTGCACGGTAAAATCAAAGCTCACGGTTGAGGGACTGGGCTTAGGAAATCCCTTGTTCCTACCAGTATGGCTTCAGTGTTGGTCAAGCCCATGTTCCCATGCACAGGCTCAGCTTGACACAAACTGTCTGTCCCAGGAAGGAGACTTTTTAAATTATTGTCCCTCTAGTATAAGGTGGCAAGTTCACAGCACCACTGCTGGGAGTAAAGACAAGCATCCCTGTTGCAGAATGCTACAGAAGTCTTGCCCATGAGGTCATGGGCTGCCACATTTCCTGGTAGAGTCCCGACCTCATCAGCTGGGTCAGCAACCTCCTCCTTGACAGCAATGCTCCCTATGGCCCCARTCCCAATTGCTGCCACCCACCTTTGCTCCTGCATTTCCAGGAGGGCTGCAAACAGCTGCTCCCCAGTCTGCAGTTTGACCTTCCTTCCCTAGGCCAGATTTCGGTTTGAGGCTCATGTCTGCCACCCAAGCTCTCCACATGCCATAACCAGGAGCCAGCTCCTCCCCGGAGTAGAAGGGAATTCCTAATGGCTGCCTTTTCTCCCATCTCAGTGTATCTGTATAGGGAGTGAGGATGCAGATGGTGGAGGACAGATGTCCACTGTGCCTCTTGGTTTTGCAGCTGGCCTGGTCTCCTGCCAGCCTTGCCTCCCACCTTCCCAGCTGAGGTGTATTTTTTCTTACAGATGTCCCCTCCCACCCTTGGCAACATTTTTGCCCATTTTTGCCCCTTCTAAAAACCTCAAGAAAGAGGTATAACTGTGGGGTGAAGAGAATAAATAAGTGACCGCCACTTAGTAAGATCAGGGGAGAGAAACTCTGTGTCTGAACTTGTTTACCAAATAATGCTGAGTGTGGGGAGACAAATGGCATACCATGAGCAACAACTATAGGCTAACTATAGTGGGTTAGGATAAACCACTGGGCCATTGGGCTGGCCACCCCAGCTAAAACTGCAAACATACAGGCTGAAAAGAATAACTGAATATATATATTTAGCATGATGTAAAATGCAGTCAGTAAATACTGTTTGAAACCCCAGCTACCTTGGCAAAAAGCATTACAGAGGACACAGATACAAGCACCTTTGTGGTGCTGGTAATCCTGGGGTTGTGCATTTAGCAATGAATATGGCTTTGCACTCTTCATTTCTAAGAAGAGTGCTTATAGGGCTCACTCTCAAGGACAGAGGTCTTTGTATTTTGGGTTGTGTCTTAGGTTGCAATACAGGATGTGACCAAAAGTATCTGTTCTATCACCATCTGTTGAAACCAGGTGGGGCAGCAATCCTTATCTCTGTGGGATGTATTCTGCTAATGGGTCATCCATTGAAACCAGGTGGGGCAGTGTTCTTTATCTTTTCACAACCATCTTTCCTCCGGGGAGTTATCTTCTGCTAATGGCCCATTGAGTCCCACTGTATGACTTCATCCCACTGGGAGATGCTCCAGCCAGGGGGAAGAGCCAAGCCTTTCCTACCAAGATAAAAACTGAGATTTGAGAAACCAAGGAAGCCCTTTTTCCACTGGATTTCAGAGGAAAACTGGATTTCTCCACATCATCACTGGACCTTCGGAGGGAAACTGCACCCTTCTACAGGAGCACTGCTTCAACTGAATCACATCTGTCACTGCTAGAGGACTGTAGCCACCACTTAATCGGACTGCTACCAACACCTGGACTGATGGGGTGTCAGGTTGTGCTCTGACTTTGTCAGTGTTTGGGGTTTGTTCTTTGTAGTACGGTATTTCTATTTTAATTTTCTTAGTAAAGGACTGTTATTCCTAATTCCCATACCTTTGCCTGAGAGCCCTTTGATTTCAAAATTCTAATAATTTGGAGGGAGGGCATTTACATTTTCCATTTCAAAGGGAGGCTCCTACCTTTCTTAGCAGACACCTGTCCTCCAAACTAGGACAGGTTAGCAGAGGGATGCACCTTATCTTTTCAATATTGTAGTGTAGCTTTATTCATGAGCTTATAACCACGTCTGTATTTTGGTGTCATTAAAACTTGCAATGTTGGGTGGTTGTGTAAAGCCCAAGCTACCAGAATCATGAGATTGCATTAAAACCTATACTTTCAGTCTTTCAGAAGAGAATGTTTCTCCCAACACGTGAGCAAGCAGAAAGGACAAACAACTTGGAGAAAGCTGCCCTGTCTGGTAAAGAACTGAGGTCAGGCAAGGAACTGCTTCCCCAGGGAGTTTTGGGCTAGTGCTCATAGTGATATTTGCATGTGTGGGCAAATGGAGTAACAAATTATATCTCGGTACTCTGCTGCTAACAATTAGACCAGCTGCTTTTGCTTCCTTCCTCAATGGTCTAAGCCCAAAAGCCTGGAGGAGTAGTGAATTCTTATAAAGATTAATCTCCATTGGCTGCTATTACTGTTAATAAAGGACACCCTCAGGGTTCCTTCTTGTACTCACTGAGAGAGATTTGGGCTCTAAATCTCACCCTAAGGATGTCTCTTATTCTGCTGACTATGAAGGGCATTTATAGGAGAGCCTCAACACATTCCCAAGGCAAATATCTGCAAAGGAAAATCCAGACCAAAGTATCTGCATCTTAGAGCTTCTGATCTCACCCAGGTCTTTCAGCAACCCATCGGTCACATTTTTGTACATGCAAGAACCAGAAGATAAAATAAACATGGAGGAGCATGGGAGAGTGCAGAGGTCAAGTTCTGCCCTGATTCCCCTTCCACCAGCAGGTGTTTCTCCTGGCAGGGAAGGGGAGCCAAGCCCAAGAGTGACACTCCGCAACCAACACCCTTGATGGCATAAAGGGGCCAGTAAATGGGACATGGTGCTCTCTTGCATCTCATCTTCAGATGAGGGCAGGCCAGCTTATTCTGAAGAGAAGCCCAGCCACAGGCAACCATAGAATCACAGAATCATGGAATGGTTTGGGTTGGAAGGAACTTTAAAGATCATCTAGTTCTGACCCTCCTGCCTGGGCAGGGATGCCACCCATTAGACTAAGTTGCTCAGAGCCCCATCCACCCTGGCCTTGGACACTTCCAGGGATAGAGCATCCAGAGTTTCTCTGGGCAACCTGCTCCAGCACTTTACCACCCTCTGAATAAAGAATTTTTTCCTAACATGTAATCTAAACCTGCCCTCTTTCAGTTTATAGCTATTGTCTCTTGTCCTATCAATACCTGCTCATATAAGAAGTCCATCTCCCTCATTTTTATAATCCCCTTTTAGGTACTGGAAGGTTACAATGAGGTTTCCCCTAAGCCTTCTCTTCTCCAAGCTGAACAACCTCACCTATTGCAGCCTGTCTTCATAGGAGAGGAGCTCACAGGGAAGGCTCACAGGAGGATAGAAATCTCCTTGTGCCTTGGCAAATGATTGCCTGGGATTTGCAGAGATCTTTGGCAAGTGAAAAGACTTTTGAGAAAGCAGAAATTTTCTGCTTGTCTTTTAGATGAGCCTTCTTTAAAAGGCTGTCCACGGAAGATCTGCTAGCCAGTGTCTCTGTATTGCTCTTGGTTATGATATCAGGCCTATGAAAGACCGAGTATGTCAGTGTCAATACAGCCATTAGGATGTGGTCCAAGTTCCTGAATGGCCTTGGCACTATGATGCTTGCTTACTACTGTTGGTTCAGTTGAGTTTTCCATAACAGACTGGGAATAAGCTGTTATAAGCTGTTCTGTTTGGATCTGGTGACTGCATTGTTCTTGCTGATGGTTAAAACCCTCTCCTCCAAAATCCCCTCTGTCAGTCATGACCACAAAATGCTTCAAAGAGGTCTTGTTTTGGAACCTTTACTGCTTGTTTGCAAGGGCCCAAAGAAACTTGTTCGCATTGATTTTAACTTATTATTGAAAGGTGTTTGGGGATACCTCACTGCTCCCAAACCCACTACTTGTCTCCTCTGCATTAGCTGCATCTGATGCAGGAGGCCTGGCAGTGGAGCACTGCCATCTACATATGGTTGCTTGTCAGTAACCAGTTTCCAACACACTTGCTGTAAGCATGTCTCATTTATCTTGGCATTTCCACCATCAACCTTGCCAGAGGTCTGATGCACTCAGCAGAAAGAGGGAGGACAGTCAATTAAAGCTGCATCACAAGAGTCTTGGTAATGGGAGGAATGGGGAAAAGCTGAGGGGCGTTGGTTGGTGCAACACTGCAATGCAAATACCTTGGGCAAGTTTGTAGTGCTCCCAAGGTGGCAGCCTCTGCCTTGGCAAGGGTGTGGTTGATGTCTCACACTGACTCATTGCTTTAACAGAACTGTAGGCACTGTCCAAAATTCTTCCACTAAAATCCTTCCAAGGTTCCAGTACCTAACTGGAAACTTCCCTGAGAAATCTGAGAGACTCAGATCCTGCCATGCACCTGAGGTCTGACCCAGTCAAGCCTGTACCGAGCTGTACTTGGGTTTCAGTTTTAGGTGGACAATAGATGAGCTTATGCTTTAGGCTATCTAGCCCTTCTACACAGACCTTTTTACCTCTTCTTGCAGCTGCTCCATAGCTGAATATAAACTCAGGCCTCTGAATAGTCTTTAGCAAAGGCTCAGCTGGTCTGTGCTGCCCTCTCACGGACACACATAGGAAAAGTTACATTTTATTCTGTTTTTTTTTAGTTCAAGATACTTTTTAACCTGCTATTCCAATGCCTTTTTTTCCACAAGTGATTTCTTAAAAACCAGGAAGGCTTAGAACAACTGCTAAGAGGTCTATGGAAGTTAACTAGGAAAAGTTACTCTATCTGTAATTGCGCTGGACCATGTCAGCTTCTACCTCTCTAAAGGGTTTTGCTCTTCATTTACAAAGATTTAAACATCTAATGGGGCAAAACGTAGGAAGCTGTCACTAAACTTCTCACATATGCACTCTATCTGCCAAGGCAAACATATATTGGCATCACGGCACCACACCATGGTCAAGCAGTCTCTCATGAGAGCTCTGCTATGCTACAAAGCATTCAGACAACAGGGCCAAATGCTGGGTTCTCCAATGGGCAGTGCTTGCTTTCAATACCGTGGGATTTCAGCAAACTGGCAATGCTGTCCTTCGCTGAATCTCCATGCAAGGAGGCAGGATACTATGCTAGATCCAAGGGTAGGCTTAAACAGTAATGGAATAAAGCTGGCATTGATCTGTTCTTCAGAGGGACTGTGGTGTTCATGATGTTTATGTAAATTTGAGGCACTGTTAAAAACCTTTGAATCTCTGAATATTTGCTTGGATGTGATACAACCTTCCCCCTAATGTCTACTCACCTGTCCAAACTCCAAAAGCTCCTCAAGGTGGGAACTGTTTTACTTCAAAGGTTGGTATGACATACGTTTTTTCCATTAAAAAACAACTGCAGTAATTACACATGCCTTTATCCACCTGTTTCCTGTTGTATGCTAGAAGTTAAGCTGAGGGACAGGAAGGACAGAGGTCACCTCTTTTCTTTAAAAACTCCCTAACCCTAACGTGGATCCTGCCTCACAGTTAATAATAATTTTTAATGTTGGACCACATGATTCTGAATAAGGCATTTGCCCTGAAGGCCTGTAAGTTTATAGTAAAGTTTCCATGGCAAGTGTTAACTAAGAGTTGCATTCACTTAGCTACAATGCTTCCCTTTTTATTTTGAACTGCACTAGATAGCTGTGCACCTTCAAAGATCTGGCTCTGTGCAGCCCTGTTCCTCCACCTCTTGCCTCTTTAATGGCAATGAAAAAGATGCTCATTTTGGTCTCAAAGTAACAGTGTCAGAAAGAAAATGAGCCCACTTCATTGTTTCTTTCTTTCCTGGTATTATTTCACTGAGTTTATGAGATGACACCAGCAGTTTCTCCTCTTTTCTGTCCTGGAAGACAGTTTACCCCAGACTCCTAGATGAATAAGTCATGGAGATGTCCTTTCTAGTGCTTGAGAACAATAAGGTCTGTGACAAAGGAGGGTGAGCTATTCCCATCTGTGAGAGGAGTTGCATGGGGAATTGAAATTATAGCCTTGAAGGAGAAAAGCCACTCCATTCATTCATATGAGGAATTTCTAAAACAGACCAACTACTGGGGTGTCCACAGTCAGTTTCCAGTGTTGAATTATACATACAGAAATCTCTTGCACCTGCTTCGCCTAAATTAATCTGTTCTGCAGTGACATTCCAGCCCAATGCCTTTCTCCAGGAGATGATGAATAACTATTCATCCAATCCATGTCTCTTTGAAGTTCTTCTTTTCATTATTGTATGTGAAACTGTGCCCATGAGCTTTTGGTGATGCTGCTACATCAGTGTTGTCCATAAGGACAGTCCCCAAAAATGGAATGCAGCCATGGATAATAATGCCTGATCATAAGAAAATGTTTTTCTCATTTTCTCCTACATTTCATCTGGATGAAAAAATGGTCAAGAGAAGCTTTCCTGGGAATACAACCTGGAGGCATGTCAGACAGAGTTTGATCAATTTGCTTCAGTATATTCCCTTTCCAAGCACTTCCAGTCTTCAGCCAGAGCTCTCTTTAGCTAAGCTCTTTGCTGGACTTTACCCAGAAGTTACTTTCTTCCATTTCAGACATGCAAGCAGTTGCTGCTGCCTACTATGAGTTTCAAACAATTGTGAAACTTTGAAATCAATGGCATTTAACTAACGTAAAGTTGGTTTTATGCAGCAGTGATTCATATCCAGTGAATCACAATGGAATGTCTCGTGCTGTAAGCAGCTGCCCATTGAAGAGAGGTCTTGCCTGTGCCCTCCACCTACGAACCAGAGCAGAGGCTGTATGAACTTTCCAAAGGATTTTTAATCAGCTGTTAGAACATTTTTTCCCCATTGGTTAGAAGCAGTACACAGGCAACTTCAGTATTTCTTGGGGCAGCTGCGTCTTTTTCAAGTTCCATACAGAGATGGCAGGAAAAGGAATTGATGTTTTGGTCCATGAGTCATAATTTACAGGGACTACACTTTCCTCCTGATTGGCTCCTCTGTATCCTGCCTCTGGAGAAGCATAAGGTTCACAACAGAAACAGTCTGGGCACCATGAGACCATGCCATTTGGCAGATGAACTGGGTATTCCAACCCTGGGCCTATCCATGAATGAACAAAAAAATCTCTTCCTTGAAAATAATGTGTTTTCTCAGTACCCAGCTCATACTGCAGAGGAATAGTCCTTGGGAACTACAAACTACATCCAGCTTCCACACTTTCCACTTCATGACTTTTCTATTAAAAGTACACAGGTGTGGTAAAAAAAACTCTCAAACCACCCTTTCTAAAAGAATGCACTTCAGCGCACAGCCATTTCCCTTGGGGAGGGGAGAAAGAGCAAACAACAGATGTTAGTCATGTTGCTTAGCACTCTGGAGGGCATTCATATGTGCTGTGACTAGTGTGCTATAAGGACTTATATGGAATAGTTTTGGTTACACAGGAGGAACTACAAAGTCCTTCTGAGCACTCAAGGCAAGAAATTTAATGACAGTTCAATGTCATGTTGATAAATGCCCACTTAGAAGAAATAAGGATCCAATGGTTTTGGAAAGAGATTGTGGAAAAGGGACAGTCACTCTGGAATTAAGACTACGCTAAAAGTTGCCATTTTAAATCTAACTTTCTTATTTTCTTCAGCACAGAAAAGCCTTCTTATACACAAACAGCAGTGCCTTAATGTGAAGTAGATTTTTTTCTAGAGCAAGAGTGTGTTTTCCAGAATAATTCTGAAGCAGATCAATAAATACAGTGGTATGACACTACCTTAAACACCTCAATCTGCAAACATTCTGCAGAATACTTTTTTATTTTCATAAAATTAAGTTCAATTATCTGAGCAGCTTGAAGTGAAGGAAGCGACATTTCTCCTTAGCTCATAAGTTCTCCAAGATTTCCCCTCAAAGTCATTGCTCAGAGATGATATAATCCTCCTGTGCCCCCCAGCTCTGTGAACACGGAAGGATTGTCCTTGGTGCACTGCCTTCCCCACTATCATGCCATCTACACATGCCAACTCCAAGCACATAGGGCTTGTCCTGAGTACAGTCTTATTCATTTCTAGAAAACTGCTCCTCAAAGGAGAAAGACCTCTCCTTAGTAGAAAGAAAAGAACAGAAAACACTGTTATCTTCAAGCAGATAGGACAGATGCTCTCTCTTATGTGTACTGGGGAGGACTTCTTGCTACCACACAGCAAGTTTGTTAGTATTAGATGAGGTGGCCAGGCCACCAAAGGAAAAATGTGGCTCTGAGATTACTGAGGAACACTGGGTACAGCCTGTCCTGCAAAACTTCTGTCACCTGTAAAAAGACTGCTTTCCAGCTCATTTCAACCAACCTGAGAGAGGAATTAAGGATCTTCCCTTGCACAACTCCCTTAATGTTGACACGAAGTTGAAGGCATATACTTATAGTCTGAGAACATATTACACGTCAAAAGCTTTTTTTAAGTAAAAGAGAACAACAAAAGGCAATACCCAAATGACAGAAGCAGGAAATCTCCAGTGAAGGCTGTACTCCAAGGCACCCTAACCCTGTTCTACAACAAAATTCAAAGACATGTCAGCTTCTCCATCTCCTGGGACAATGTGCTGACAAATGACCATAGAGATGAGAAGACGTCAAACACTATGTTCATCTTCCATACATTTCCTGTTCCCCAGAGATACACTACAACAGGGCACATATACATTGTTTTTCTTCCTGATACATTTTTGGTCAAGAATTTGTAAGCAGATCAATCTCAGATTCTCAGTGTTGGATTTTCCCAGTTGGTGGAGATAAGTAGGCATGTCAAAAGCATCTCACTCCGCAGTGGGACCTAGATGCCCAAGTCTACATTAAAACTCTAATAAAACCAATGAAGACTTAATCTGAATCTTGAGCCATGTTTAGGCTCACAATAACCTTGAAAAAATCCCTCCCATATAATTGATAGGGGTGCTTACCTGCCTTCAATCTTGAAACACATGAGTTAATTGATCCTTTTTGAGGAACTCAGATAGAAAGGAAACTCGCCTCATACATGGAATTTGTATGCCAAATATTTGCCCTCTGTTACTCCTAGACTTTCAGTGCTCAAGCTGTGCTGTGGAGAATCTCACAAACCAATCATTATTTATTTATTTTTTAAAAATAGATAAATGAATATTTTTATGCTACTCTCTTCATAGCCATAGATACAGTCATTTGTGAATACACCACTATTCATCAGGAAATTAGAGCACTTGCCTAAAAAAAGAAAAGCCTATAGTGACATAAAAACTGCACACAGACAATCTATAAAGTCAAAATAACAGTATGCTCTGTTGCACATTTACAGTAATTATCAGGCAAGAGACAAGAAGAAGAAAAAAGGTTTTTTTACAGGGTAGAAACAGACACTTGGATAGCATGAAAACAAGGATTGTAAGTTTTTCAAAAATCAAACACAGTTCAAATGATGTGTTTGCCAAATGTACCTTGACACTCAGTTCTCTGGGCTGCCAGTGCTTGGTTTTGGTTTGTTTGGTTTTCTTCACCTCCCACATTCCTGAGTGACAATATCTTCTGAAAGCATAAAGGGTGTGCACAACTATTGCTTCACTGTTCTGATTATACACTGTACTTACAATGATATAGGCTGGGCAACCTCAAAAAGCAGAGTGATCAGTGTTCAACAGTGATGATTAAGGGTGAGACAGCTGTATACAACCTGTGGAAGAGGCAGAGAGACGGCTTCTTACATTAGAGGAGCTCTGGAGGCAGTGCAAAAGCCCAGACACAAACTACCAGCACATTAGATAGGCAGTGGTGCTTCTGCATAATTGAACACAGTAAGCCACCAATGCAGCATGAAAAAAGAAGGCGATGGGTTGTCCAGGGCTGCTTTTTGACCCAACTTGCTTTTGTCCTTGCATTGTCTGAGCTGCACAGAAAGGCAGAGTCTGGAGTGGCCTAAATATGAGATTTATGCATTTATATGCATATAAGTTCAGCAGACCTCTTCAAAATACAGATCTATGCACACTTAGATCTCAGTCTGTGATTCCAAACCAAAACTCAGTTGCTGGATTTAAACCCAAGGGGAAGCACAAGCATACAAAACAGAGAAAACAGGCAAGAGACAGACAAGCAGATCTTTTTCAAGTTATTACCAATAACTACATGGTGCTCTGAAGTCATGTTGTGGCAATACCACAACAGCAAGGTCAATGGGGGCCAAAAGGAGTGTGCAGGCCCTCTTCTAGAAACACCTACACATCTTTGTTCTTTTCTGATAGTCTCTCCGGTTCTGCTTGCCTGGCATTTATCATAGACTGCACCTGGGCAAAAGGAAAAGGAAAAGAGCCATTTGAGAGCTTATTTGCTTTCACACTGATGCCTTGCCATTCCTCTGGAGTTTTTGTGCTTTGTACACCATAAACCCAGTAGCAAACCTCAAAGATGTGCCTCTCCTGACTGACTAGAGGGCAATAAAGGAAGACACTCTTTTCCTCTGTCTGCTTTCTTTCTTCTAACCTCTTCCTTCTCCCAAGAAGTAACCCTCACTTCTAACTCACTCCCAAACTATTGTCTCACTTCACTCACTTTGAATTCCTGTGTTTTAAAACCCTGTAGGATCAGCAGAGACAGCTCTCTTAAATAGGGGGGAGTGGGCAGAAAAACTGCTCCCTTCCAGTTTGGGATAGAGGCAGCTAGAGAAGGGTTGCAGAGATCTCTGACATGAAAATTCCCTCACATCTCAGGTATTTCCAGGGCACATTCACCCCATTCTTCCCCCACCCTCCCAAACCTTTCCTCCTTCTCAGAGCACACATGGTTCTTTGCACGCCAGGCACTCTGCTTCTGCCTGTGCTTTTCCTTCTACCAAGATAGCAGACACACAGTCAGAGTCCCAGGCTGATCGTGATTCTGGTGCGCTCAGCAAAGCTGACACCATCCCCACAGAGCCCCAGCAAGGCACCCTACCTCCTGCAATATGAACTGCAAGGGGTCATCAGGCTTTTGGATCAGCAGTTTTTCTGTGATATCCTGAGACAGAGACAGACAGAAGGGAAGAATTATTGATCCTTGGATAGATGGGTGCCTGCACTTCCTGTTCCAATGCTATCTGAATTTTAAGTAGCAAGAATCTCTTCAGATACCAAAGATCCTTTTCTACTGCTTTTTCTTATGTCTATACTTAAGAAAGCACAGGACAAAGAGGGGTTTGGGGAAAGGATAATTTGGTTCAAGCTAACTTTAGGCCAAACTTCTCATGTAAGCCTCCGGAAGGAGATGAGAAACATGTATTTCACCTGAAATATCTGTAGAATTTTATGTTCTTCCACATAATTCATGGCGACTTGATAGGGGTCTCCAAAAGCCTCTGGATTCTCCAATGATTCAAATGTAATCTCTGCTGCTGACAACACAGTCTCAATAGTGTTACTGCTATCCTGTGTGGATTCAGAAGTGTACATCTTGACTTTGAAACCTGGAAGTTTATCCACAGGTGATCTCAGGTGAGCTTTCCTTGGATGCAGACTATACAATGAGCAGGAAGTGGTGCTCAGCACGTGGTGGTTTCTTGACAGCCAGCTGGTATGCAGACACTGACAATTCCACTACATATAGCTGGGCTGCAGATGCTGGTCCTTCCACGCCAGTTAACTCATCCAGTGATGGTGGGGATTCAACTATACATGTGTGGTCCTCAGGTGGTTCAGCAGGTGGTGGTATGCAGCTTCTTCCACTTCAGATTCTGAATGATCATTGAACCCTTGCTACAATATTTAGCAGACAAAGAACAAGAGTATTTTAAACATCTCCACAGACTAGACACAGCACATTACTCCATCCTCTGCAAATATGCTGCAGCCACACTTAAAGCATGCACTAATAGGGTTTATTTCTGTGATTTGTCCCACCTGCACCTTCTGCACAGTCACAGGAACTCTACTTAAGCTCTGGCCCAGGCCTTCATTACCGGTCTGAGCTATGCAGCAGTTGTACTTGTGCCTGATGCTCGCTTACTGACTAGTTTTCCTAGGATGAAATATAGAGTGTATATTCTAGGTAGCTTTGTCTCTATGGAAGTCCCCTGGATGGATCCCAGACCCCACTCATGACCTTTCCTTGCCTGTGACTGTTGGTGAGCCCTCTTATGTGCACACTGCCTGCACTGCGGCTGCCCTCAGCTCCTGCCTCATTTCCTGCTTTGTGCAGCAACACGTTTGCTCCCTGACAGCAGCAGCAGAAATTTGTGCAGGCTTTACCCATCTACCCGTTGTGCAGCTGGCTATGGACCGTGCTGTATCCTTGCCCCACACTCCCATCCCTAGATTCGTGACTGAGTGCGGGCAATCCTGCCCTGTTTACTCCTCGCATCCCGAGTCCCGGTTGCTGCAGTGTTGCCTGAAGCGGGGCGCTGGTGGAGGACCGAGGTGGAGGCAGGACCTGCGCTCATCCCCCTAGAACTGGGAAGGAGGGTGCTGTTCCTACGGGCAAAGGGTTGTTAATGAAGGGGTTCGCTTCGCGCAGAAGGGAGGCGGTGGGCGGTGGGAGGCCGGGCCGGGGCACTCAAGGGCACGGCGGGGTCATGCAGCCAGGGAAGCGGGGGGAGCCGATCCCGGCCGAGGCTCTCCCTCACCTGCCCCCGGCTCTGCAGGGAAAAGCAGGGGGTTCTTAGCCCCCCGCTGGCACGGGCCCTTTCTGCTGCTCGCCGCTCGCCGTAGTCGAGGGTGCGGAACGGGCGCGGGAAGCCGCAGCGGTTGCCGCGGTAACCGCCATCACGTGCTCGGCGGGCGGTGCCGCCAGTGTCACGCGGGCACTGAGTGGCGCGCGGCCATTTTGGATGAGGGCAGAATTGTAGGGCGGAAATGCAGGGCGGGGAGGAGTTAGTCGGTGGGAAAAGAGCTTCCCGATCAACGACTCCAGGCGATGATCGGCATCGCCATGGCAGCAGTAAGTGTCGTGTCCAGGAACGGCAACTCCACCACCTTCCTGGTCAGCCTATTCCAATATTTAATCACGTTTTCTGTGAAGACATTTTTCCTGGTGTCCAACCTAAACCTTTTCTGGCGCAGCTTAAGACTCCTGCCCTATCGCTGGTTGCCTGTCAGAAGAGACCAACCACCACCTGGCAACATTCTGTTTACAGGTGGTTGTAGAGAGTCATAAGGTTCTCCCTAAACCTCCTTTCCTCCAGGCTAACCATCCCCCAGCTCCCTCAGCTGCTCCTTGCAGCTTGTGCTTGAAGGGCAAGCTTCAAGCTTGGGTTTGAAGGGCTTGTGCTCCAAGTCCTTCACCAGTGCCATTGCCCTTCTCTGGACTCACTCCAGCACCTCAACATCTTGTAGTGAAGGGACCCAGAAGTGGACTCAATTCAGAAGAGACAGGATTTGAGGTGTGGCCTCCCCAGTGCTGAGTGCAGGGTGACTGTCACTGCCCTGGTCCTGCTGTTCACACAATTCCTGATACAGGAATTGTACAGGCCAGGATGTCAGTGGTGATGGTGCCTGGTCCTGGCTCTGGTTGAGGTCTTGGTTCTGGTTCTGGTCTCGGTCCTGGCAAAGGACATGTCAAATAGCTTGTGCAGGAATGCAGGCAAGTAAGAGGAAGGGTAATAGAGTGCTGAGAGAAATATTTTCATGTGCATTGATGTGAGAGGTACTTTCTCCTGTCCTCAGTTTTACACAGATCCAGACAGTTGGTGTTCTGCGTGATGAACTTCATCAGAAAAAAACAAAGACTGCTAGTTTTCCCCAAAGAGGAGTTGAAAGGATAAAGATAGAAGCTGTGCTGGGTTACCACAGGAACCAGCTTCTGGCATATTCTGGTTCATGTTTCAGTCTGTCAAGAACTGGGTTTGAAACAACTGGCTGAAACTGCTATGGGGACTTATGGGGATGGGAGGAGGGGAGATCCAGGACTTCATAAGCTGTTCTAAACTAACAGATGTCACTTCCATTCAGAGCAGTTAACTTTGTGTGTGTTTTTCAGGTTATGCCATTGGGCCTTTTAAGAGAAACAGCTGCCTCACTGCTCCAGTACTAGGTTCACGACAGTGCTGTCCGTATCCTCAGCCATGCTGACCACTCAGATCATCTTGCACTGGAGCACTGCTGTTTGCACTCATGGGATGCCGGGATGCCCTGTCTGATCCCTTCTTGCATCTCCCATTTCTCCATGTGACAATGATGATTCCAGACAGCATGGGACTGCTGGCTTTTTGTAACTGCTGATACAGTTTTATCTGAAGGTGGCATCTTGATATGAGTTGTGTGTTAGGGTGGTTATGTGCTGAGCCATCCCAGTGCTGTGTTCTCCACAGCATGGCTCCCTTGAGGACTTCTCCCATGAGTTTCTCCTCAGTTCTCAGCTGCCTACTGGCTTTAGATAGTGTCATGCTGTGGGTAAATCTCGAGCTCCATGTGTTCCTTTCATCTGTGCCTCATCAGTAAACAGCAGATCTCTCCATTTCCAACCCCACTGCCTACTGCAGGGATCTGGCTTCTTTGGTCTGGAAAGCTAGGATTTTACACAGAGAAGTAAGATGAATGACTGTATTAAATAAGCATCACTTCTCTGTTTATTCTTTCAAAATAACAGATTAAAAAAAGCAGATGTGTTGTAAATGCATTAAAAATTCTGAGCAAAATAATGCCTTAAATATAATGCTTATGTGAGATAAATCACATGGCTTTTTTCTATACATGCACATGGAAAGCAAAAACATATTATTATATTATTATTTATATGGCACCATATGCTAAGTCTAGAACTTAAGTACTTTGAAATAAATAAGAAAACACCAGCTGCAGATTAGCAATATACTCCTTTATTGGGAGTCACTGTGTAACTGTGGCTATCATTCATGCTGTTAAGTTAAAAGCTTAAATAAATAGTCAGAGAAATAAGATAGCCATTAGAATTCAGTGTGTGTCTCCTGGGGATGCTTTTTCTAACAGCTGTAACATAGACCTGCTGCTGGTTTTGTCCTATCTCTGTAGTAACTCACTGCATTTGTCCCTGCAGTATCGCACAGTTGTTCAGTAGAGATGGTTGAGCTGCTTACTATAAGTAATGTTGGTTAACAATGCAGTCCCTTTTGGGTTAATAAATTATGCTCAAACCGCTCTTGAGCCTTTTTGTTTGGTTTCCTGTAAGTCTGCAGTGGAGAATTGGAAGAAATCACTTTCCACAGTCTGTTTACTTTGAATATTTCTTCTTATTTTATTGAGCTGTAAATACACATATGCAATAGCCAAATCCTGAAAATACCTATCTCAAATTCCGGTCGCCTCATCTGCTACTTGAAAATTGTAATGAGATGCATTGGAAGAAACGTATCAACAAATTTAAATGTCATTGCTTAAAGGGGTAGGAGGGCCTTGGTTAGCATCAGGCTGGGTGATTTGTCCCCCTCCTTTGTGTAGGATTTGCTGTCAAAAGCCGAGGTTTCCTCCAGACTGAAGTTGGTGCTTGAGCATAGAGCTCACCTGCCTCATGATCCATGAACTGTGACAGCCTGGTCAATACCCACAGCCGGGGGCCTCGTGATTCTCTGTACACTGTAGTCCCAAAGCTCTCTGACCTTTGGTTTTGCACAGCTGCAGTCAGACATAGTTAAAACCTTCCGGAGTTCTGGTGAACAAAGAGCAACTTTAGGTCATGGAACAATGATCATAAAAACCCAGGCTGTGAGGCAGAGGCTTGGGGTCTGTGGGGAGACATCTCTGCTCATCTGTGTCCTGACTGTAACTCTGTGAGGGTTATGAGGCTGCCCTGCATATTGGTTCCTGACCTCAGTGGTGGGTTAATTGTTCTGCTCTCGATCCAGAAGGTTTTTGAGAAGAAAACAAGCTGTGAGGAGAGCAGGTGTTAGTGCAAGAGAATAGAGAAAACCAGCTCCTCTATGAGGTAGAGGGCTGGGGTGCAAGGGGAAGAGACGTCCCTGGGGCTCCTGATTTGCATCCAGACTGCTCCTGTACTAGCAAATGTTGATATGGCTGTGCTTCTGGCAGCGATGACGAAGAGGAGACTATACCCACGTGTCTGAGCTTGTACAGGTGGCTCTGAGTGTTTGTGTGCTGGCAAATGCAGCTTTTCCCCTAGCACTTCCTGCAACTCGGGGTCTGTCCGCATTTTCCAGCAGAGAGCAGCAGAGCCTCGTAGCTGCTCGCCGGGCCTCGGAGTGCGGCAGCCTCCGAGACCTTCTGGCAATGCTTGCCTCCGCAAAGCACAGCGGTAAACCCTTCGCTGAGCTCGCAGGCATGTCAGGCCTGTCAAGAGCATTGGTGTGGGCAAACAGAAAACACATGCTCTCAATATCGAAGATTCTGGGCTTTCCTGAGAGCCAAGATGTTTGTGGAAGTCAGTGAAACCTTTCTTGAAGGGGTGTTCTCTGAATTCTGTCTTTCTGCTCAAAGTTTGCTGAAAGGGAGTGCCTCAAGTATGGCTTCAGAAAGTGAGGGGTCAACAGGATAAGCAAACCTCTTTCATAGATGATTGGCACAAACTGGGTAGCCCCTTGAGGTCTCCTTCAGTCCAGTCTTTGGCAAAGCAGGGAAGAGACATGTTACCAGGTTCTGTGTTTGGAAATATTTGCTTTGGGAACCTGTTTAGCCTACCTTAGATTTAACCCTTTCTGTTAAAAATAAAGTTTCAACTGACTCTTGTTCCCTCATTTGTAATGTTACCAGGAATGTTACTGGTGCTAATGATGAACCAAAAAAGTGGGATGAAGTTTCTTTGCCAAGGTGTCAAAACTAGTTAATCTGTGTCTAGTTTAGATAACATTCCCAAGAAAAACAAGACTGTGTTCCTTGTTTGGAAATTTACCTGCTGTTCCCGTGGCATTTAAATAAGTCAAACTTGCTATTATATTAGAAGCTCCTTAGCAGTATTAACTGAGACAGGTTTTGTCATACTTTTATTGTCCCATTCTAGTTCCTGAAATTACTATGGTCTTATACATTCTCTTGGAAATTAATCACAGACCTTCTGGGAGGCCCAGTCCTTGTAAGGCAGAAGGCTTAAAGTTGGTCTCACAATCACATGGCACGAGAGGGAGGGGATGCTATGTTCTGGCTGAAGTCCATAGTGAACCTTCATTCAATTCCGTCTCCATCAGCTATGAAACCGCTGAAGGAAGGAAGGGTCCGGACATGAAGTTCTGATGAGGGCGTGATGCCTGTGGAGAATGCTGGGCATAAGGACAGCATCTGGGTGCTGGGAAGACTCTGGTTTGTCTTTTTGCTCCTTCTTCTGAACACTGCCTCATTGCTGTGCTCCCCTCTGATGTGAACCTATTCCTGGCATTGGAACAGGAAAGCAGGCAGGGTATGGAACAGGATTTTGGAAGGCAAATGTATCACACAGTGACAACAAGACCCTGGATAACCCTATCAGTACGTCCCTCTTGAACAGGCTGTAATTCACAGATGGTTATGAAAGACTTTCTTCATTCCTCAAAGCCTTGTGGCCAGAGTACCCTCTTCATCTTCTCTTTCCCATGCCCCCTTATTTGACCTGTATGCCAAGATATTTTAAAATATGATGCAGACCACCTAAGCCCAGGGTTACTCGGCTGGCCTCTACAATCTCCAACTACTCACTCTAGTAGGATCCGTCCTTCTTTATTGATGCAAATGATACTTTGTCTCTGAATGTAGCTGTACATGGGAAAGGTGCAATTGGCTGTTTCAAGGAGCCAGGCCTATCTGCCTTCCCTTGTTTTACAGAGGCTTTAATTAAAGACCCCTGATGCTAAAAAGGCACATTAATTATTCATCTGAAAACATTTACATAGAGTCCCCCGTTTCCCTTCTTCAATAAATTATCAGCTTCACATCTCCATAATTCATCAAAATGACTAAAAATACATTTTCTCAACCTCCATCACCTCCCTTTTCACTTTGTCTATTCCAACTGTGATTGGTTCAGTATCTTAATGTGAAGGTCTCCTACTGCTCTTAAGTTAGAAGGGAGGATGAAATATGAGGGGGAGAGGGAAAGATTTGGTAGTCATGCAGATGGCAGTAATTTAAATTTTTTTTTCTTTCCCACAAAACTGGCATGATCCTGAGGTTTGAAGAAGCTCATTGTGTATTTCTAACAAGGAAAAATCCACTGAGAGGAGGAAAAAAGATGTTTCCAGGGGCAGAAAAGGTCTAGGTTTAGATGATTTCTATGCTCAGATGTAGACAGCCCATGTGATCCTTAGCCCAGCAGTTAATCTCCCTAGATCATCTCTGCATCTCACCTGTGGATCAGGCCAGCAGTTCCCTCTCTACATGGTCGAGGGATGCTGCTTTACTAATTATAGTTCCAATATAGGTGTGTGAAAAAGAAAAAAAAACAAACAACCACGTAAGCTTAGGCAGAGGGAGAAGTTTTGCAGCAGTTCACAACAAAGATGTCACTGCAGCCACAACTGGGGGAAAATTCATGGCAAATGCTGTTCTCCAATGCATTTCACTTTGTGACAAAGTGAACCATCACATGAGAGAGGGAAAAAACAGCCCTCTGAGGGCTTGTTTACATGGGGAGTTAACACAAGTTAGTGTGAGGTATGAGGTAATGGGCACTTATCCTCTGTGTGGGGGTTCTTATACAGAAGGAAAATGATCGTGGTTCACTATGGTGATAATTAAACAAAAGCAAAGCAAAGCTCACTTTATCTCCAAATATTCATGCAGGGTTTAACATGCCTTCACGTGCACTCATTTCACATCTTTGGTAATTCACCTTAAATTTCATGAATGTTCTAATCTGCAGGGATTGGAGAAGTGCACGCTCCATCTGGCTCTGAATAACTACTCTTTCTGGAAAACCTGGAGCAGTCTCGGTGCCTGTAGAAACCAAACCAGATGTGCTCTCCTGGGAGCATGGGGAGCCAGATGCTACAAACAGGTGATCTCCTAGGATGACAGGTGGAAGGGGGTAGGATGGATACTGGCAACTTTCTTGGGATGTGGTCAAAGAAGGCATTAGAGAATGAACCAGGAAAGGAGTGCTGACTTCAGAAGAGTTGGCCCACTTATCTTTAAAGGTTCAGTGTTTTCAGAGGGAAATAAAAGGGTTTATTTTTGGCCCTGAGCACATACAGGGACTAAATCTGAGACTAAAAATGGGGTGGAACTGGTGACAAAGAGAGTGATAGGCTTATCTGAAGCATTACTCCATTGACTTCTGTGGGTTTTTCACTTTTTCTTTCCCCTTTTGCTGTTTTAGATGGGCTGTCTTGTCTCAACAGTGAATAACATGGTGACAGAAACCTTGTCTGAGCATGAGTGCTTGGGCAACTGCTACCTTCGTGCTGCAATCTTAGAGCTGACAGACTAGAAGCCCTTCCTGCATTCAATACATTGATTAAATTTACTAAGATATGAATATCATCTATCGTTTACCAATTAAATTATATTTTGGGTTATGTTGTTAAGGGATCTGAATTACAGTAATTTCACGACCATAAGGCACACTGGACTATAAGG